>JALBCY010000408.1:0-37390 GCA_023079485.1 Archilochus colubris | reverse complement strand
AGCCTCTCCATCAGCCCCCACCCAGCCCCCATGGCTACCCGTGGGCCCCCCTCGGCCCCCAGCCCCCCATATTCCCATTCTCCCACCCCCTTGTACCCCCCTATTCCCCCCCCACCCCCCGTTATTTCCCCTTCCCCCCCCCATTCCCCCCCCGATGATTCCCCTGGGGGGTTGGGGAGGTTCCTGTGCCCCCCCCACACCCCCTCAGCCCCCCCCGGACCCCCCCATTTCCCGCCCCCCCCCCCCCACCTCACGGGTCCCTCTCCGGCCCGGGCGGCCCCGGCCTGGGGGGGGTTCGGGTCCCTTTAAAGCCACCGCCCCCCTCTCGGTGACGTCATAAGGGGCGGGGACACGTCACGGCCCCGCCGCCATCTTGGGAAGGGCGGAAAGAGGGGAAAGGGGACGGCGCCATCTTGAGTGTGGAGAGGGGGCTGGTGATGTCATCAGGCGGCGACGGCGGCGGGGGGAGGATGGGGGGGGGGGAGGAGCCGGGCGCCATTTTGAGTGTGGCGAAGGGAGGGGGGGTGATGATGTCATAAAGCGGCGACAGAGGCGTTTGGGGGAAGAGGGACCCGGCGCCGTTTTGGGTGTGGCGTGAGGGTGATGATGTCATAAGTCGGCGACAGAGCCGGGAGGTGGGGGGGCGGCGCCATCTTGAGGAGGGCAGGGGTCTGGTGGGCGCCATTTTGAGTGTGGCGTGAGGGCGGTGATGTCATCAGGGGGCGACAGAGACGTCATGGGGGGGTGGAGGGGGGGGGTGGGAGGAAGGAGGGGACCCCAGGGGGGGGGGGGGAGGTGTTTGTAAGGTCGCCACCGGAAGTGCGTCACTGCGGCGCCGCCCGGAAGTCGCTGGAGGCTTCGAGAAGCGGCTGGAGAAGCGGCGGAGGAGGAAGAAGAAGGAGGAAGAGGAGGAAGGAGAAGGAGAAGGAGAAGGAGAAGGGGCCATGGTGGATTACAGCGTCTGGGACCACATCGAGGTCTCGGATGATGAGGACGAAACTCACCCCAACATCGACACCGCCAGCCTCTTCCGATGGAGGCACCAGGTCAGGCCGAAAGGGGGGGGGTTTGCCCTGTTGCCATGGCAACCAGGGGGTGGGGAGGGGGGGACGGTTACCATAGAAACCCCCCCTGGGACCCCCGATGTCCTGGGGGGGTCCCCATGGCACCCAAAGGGACCTAAGAGGGGAGTGGGGGGGGAAGGGAAAACAAGCTGTTTCCCTGTTGCCATGGCAACCAGGGGGTGGGGAGGGGGGGTCGGTTGCCATAGAAACCCCCCCAGGACCCCCAAGGTGTCCCCGATGTCTTGGGGGGGTCCCCATGGCACCCATAGAGACTTAAGGGGGATGAGGGAAAGGGGGGCGTTTCCTGTTGCCATGGCAACCAGGGGGTGGGGAGGGGGGGTCGGTTGCCATAGAAACCACCCTGGGACCCCCAAGGTGCTGGGGGATGGGGTGGGGGTCCCCGATGTCTTGGGGGTCCCCATGGCACCCATAGAGGAATAAGGGGGCGATGGGGGAGGGAAAAGGGGGCTGTTTCCCTGTTGCCATGGCAACCAGGGGGTGGGGAGGGGGGGTTGGTTGCCATAGAAACTCCCCCAGGACCCCCAAGGTGTCCCCGATGTCTTGGGGGGGTCCCCATGGCACCCATAGAGACTTAAGGGGGGGGGGAGGGCCCTGTTGCCATGGTAACCAGGGGATGGGGAGGGGGTTTGTTGCCATGGAAATAGGAAAAGGGGGAAAAAGGAGGAAAAGAGGGGGGGGAAAAAGGGGAGAGGAGGAAAAGTGAGGAGGGGGAGGGAAAGGGAGAGGGGAAAAGGGAGGGAAGGGGAAAAATGGGGGGAAAGGAGGAAAAAAGGGGGAAAAGGGGGAAAAAGGGGGGAAAGTGGGAGAGAGGAAAAATGGGAGGGAAAGAGAGGAAAAGAGAGGGAAAGGGGATGGGAGAGGAGGAAAAGAGGGGAAAAAGGGATGGGAGAGGAGGAATAAAGGGGAAAAAGGATGGGAGAGGAGAAAAGAGAAGGAAAAGAAGGGATAAAGGGATGGGAGAGGAGGAAAAGGGAGAGGAAAGAGGGATGGGAAGGAGAACAAAGTGGGAGAGGAAGAAAACTGAGAGGAAAAAAGGATGGGAGAGGAGGAAAAAAGAGGGGAAAAGAGGAAAAGGGGGGAAAAGAGGGGTGGGAAGTGGAAAAAAGAGAAGGAAAAGGGGGAAAAGGGATGGGAGAATGGAAATAAGAGTGAGAAGGGGAAAAATGATGGGAAAGGAGGAAAAATGGGAGGGAGAGGAGGGAAAGAGGAGGAAAAAGGGGGGAAAAGTGGGAGAGGAGGAAAAAAGGGGGGAAAAGGGAAGGGAAAAGGGATGGGAGAGGAGGGAAATGGGGAAAGGGAGAAAAAGAGGGGAAAGAGGGGAAAAGGAGAAAAAGGGAGGGAAAAGAGGGCTGGGAAGTGGAAAAAGAGAAGGAAAAGGGGAAAAAGGGATGGGAGAGGAGGAAAAAGAGGGGAAAAGGAGGAAAAAAGGGGGAAAAAGAAGTGGGAAAGGAGGAGAAGGGAGGGATAAAAGGGATGGGAGGGGAAAAAAGGAGGAAAAGTGGGGGAAAAGGGATGGGAGGGGGAAAAAAGTGGGTGAGGAGGAAAAGAGAGGAGAAAAGGGGAGGAAAAAGGGAAGGGAAAGGGGATGGAAGAGGAGGAAAAAAAAGAGTGGGGAATGGGAGGAAAGTGGGAGAGGAAGAAAATGAGAGGAAAAAGGGATGGGAGAAGGGGAAATAAGAGTGGGAAGGGGGAAAATGATGGGAAAGGAGGAAAAATGGGAGGGAGAGGAGGAAAAGAGGAGGGAAAGAGAAGGAAAAAGGGGGAAAAAAGGAAGGGAAAAGGGATGGGAGAGGAGAGAAATGGGGGAAGAAGAAGGAAAAAGAGAGGAAAAGGGGATGGGAGAGGAGGAAAAGGGGAAAAGGGATGGGAAGGGGAAAAAGGGGATGGGAGAAGGGGAAATAGGAGTGGGAAGGGGAAAAGTGATGGGAAAGGAGGGGAAAAGGGAGAGAGGAGGAAAAAGAGGGAGGAAAGAGGTGGGAAAGGAGGAAAAGGGAGGGGTAAAAGGGATGGGAGAGGGAAGAAAGAGGAGGAAAAGTGGGTAAAAGGGGAAGAAAAAGGGAAGGGAAGGGTAGAGGGGATGGAAGAGGAGGAAAAAAAAGGGTGGGGAATGGGAGGAAAGTGGGAGAGAAAGAAAATGAGAGGAAAAAGGGATGGGAGAGGAGGAAAAGGGAGAGGAAAGAGGAATGGAAAGGGAAACAAAGTGGGAGAGGAAGAAAACTGAGAGGAAAAAAGGATGGGAGAGGAGAAAAAAGAGGGGAAAAGGAGGAAAAGGAGGAAAAGAGGGGGAAAAGAGGAGAAGGGAGGGATAAAAGGGATGGAAAGGGGAAAAAGAAGAGGAAAAGAGGGGAAAAGGGATGGGAAGGGGAAATAAGAGTGGGAAGGGGGAAAATGATGGGAAAGGAGGAAAAATGGGAGGGAGAGGAGGAAAAGAGAAGGGAAAGAGGGGTGGGAGAGGAAGAAAAGAGGAGGAAAAAGGGGGAAAAAGTGGGAGAGGAGGAAAAAGGGGGGGAAAAGGGAAGGGAGAGGAGGGAAAAAGAGTGGGGAATGGGAAAAATGGGAGAGGAGGAAAGATGGGAGGGAAAGAGGGGAAAAAGGGATGGGAAGGGGAAAGGGGATGGGAAAGGAGGGGAAAAGGGGGAGAGAAGGAAAAAGAGGGAGGAAAGAGGTGGAAAAAGGAGGGGTAAAAGGGATGGGAGGGGGGAAAAGGGAGAAAAAGGGAAGGGGAAAGGGGATGGAAGAGGAGGAAAAAAAAAGGGTGGGGAATGGGAGGAAAGTGGGAGAGGAAGAAAATGAGAGGAAAAAGGGATGGGAGAGGAGGAAAAAGGGAGAGGAAAGAAGAATGGGAGAGGGGGAAAAAGGAAAAGAGAGGGAAAAGAGGTAGGAAAGGAAGAAAAAGGGGAAAAAGAGGGCAAAAGGAGGAAAAGAGGGGGAAGAGAGGTGGGAAAGGAGGAAAAGGGAGGGAAAAGAGGGCTGGGAAGTGGAAATAGAGAAGGAAAAGGGGAAAAAGGGATGGGAGAGGAGGAAAAAGAGGGGGAAAAGGAGGAAAAGAGAGGGAAAAGAGAGGTGGGAAGGGGAGGAAAACTGGCAGTGGATCCCTGGTTGTTTCCTGCAGGCTCGGGTGGAACGGATGGAACAATTCCAGAAGGAAAAGGAGGAGCTGGAAAGGGGCTGCAGGGAATGCAAAAGGAAAGTGCTGGAATGCCAGAAAAAGCTGCAGGAGCTGGAAGTGTCAGGGAAAGGGAAAGGGGAGGTGGAAAAACTCCAGAGGGAGGCTCAGCAGCTGAGGAAAGAGGAGAAAAACTGGGAGAAGAAGTTGGAGGAGCTGAAAAAAAAGGAGAAGAATCAACCCTGGAACGTGGATACCCTCAGCAAGGATGGGTTCAGCAAGGTGGGGAGGGTTTTGGGGGGTCCTAAGGGGATTGAGGGGGACTTGGGGGGGTCCTGGGAGGGTTCTAGGGGGATTTGAGGGGGTTCTGGGGGGATTGAGGGGGTCCTGGGGGCTCTGGGGGATTGGGGGGATTTGGGGGTCCTGGGGGGGGTTGAGGGGATTTGGGGGGTCCTGGGGGACTTGGGGGGGATTGGGGGGGATTGGGGGGGTCCTGGAGGATTCTGGGGGGTTCTGGGGGATTTGGGGGGTCCTGGGGGATTGAGGGGGATTTAGGAGGGTCCTGGGGGGGCTCTGGGGGGATTGAGGGGGATTTGGGGGGGTCCTGGGGGGCTTCTAGGGCAGTTCAGGGGGATTTGGGGGGGCTCTGGGGGGATTGAGGGGGATTTGGGGGGGTCCTGGGGAGATTGGGGGGGATGTGGGGGGGTTCTGGGGGGATTGAAAGGGATTTGGGGGGGTCCTGGGGGATTGAGGGGGATTTGGGGGATGTGGGGGTTCTGGGGGATTGAGGGGGATTTGAGGGGGTTCTGAGGGATTGAAAGGATTGGGGGGTCCTGGGGGATGGGGATGTGGAGGGTTCTGGGGATTGAGAGGGATTTGGGGGTCCTGGGAGGGTTCTGGGGTGGATTGGGGGGGGGTCTGGGGGGGATCTGGGGGTTCTGGGGGGGTCCTGGGGAGGATTTGGGGGAGTCTGGGGGGATTTGAGGGGTCTGGGGGGTCCTGGGGGTTCTAAGGGGATTGAGGGTGATTTGGGGGGGTCCTGGGAGGGTTCTGGGGGGATTGAGGGGGATTTGGGGGGGTTCTGAGGGGATTGAAAGGGATTTGGGGGGGTCCTGGGGGGATTGAGGGAGATTTGCGGGGTCCTGGGAGGATTGAAGGGGATTTGGGGGGGTTCTGGGGGGGTCCTGGGAGGATTGAGGGGGATTTGGGGGGGTCCTGGGGGGATTTGGGGGGGGGGGAGAATGGATTTTGGGGGAGATTTTGGGGGGTTTGGGAGTGGGATGGATTTGGGGGGGGGGTTGAGGGGATTTTGGGGGGGTCCTTGGGTTTTTTGGGGGGTTGGGGTGGGTTTTGGGGGGCAAATGGTGAATTTTGGGGTATTTTTAGAGCGTTTTCAACGTCAAAGCTGAGGAGAAGGAGGAGACAGAGGAGCAGAAGGAGAAAAAACACAAAAGTTTTGTGGAGAGATACGAGAAGCAGATCAAACACTTTGGTGAGGGGCTGGGGGGGCTGGGACCCTTTTTTGGGGGGCTGGGACCCTTTATGGGGGGCTGGGACCCTTTATGGGGGGCTGGGACCCCTTTTTGGGGCTCTGGCACCCATTTTGGGAGCTCTAGCCCCCATTTTGGGGGGCTTAGACCCCATTTTTGAGGGGCTGGGAACCCTTTTGGGGGCTCTGGAACCCATTTTGGGGGAGTGAACCCCCATTTTGTGGGGCTGGGACCCCTTTTTGGGGGGCTGGGATCCCTTTTGGGGCTCTAGCACCCATTTTGGGGGGCTTAGACCCCATGTTTGAAGGGCTGGGACACCTTTATGGGGCTCTGGCACCCATTTTAGGGACTGAACCCCCGTTTTGGGGGACTGGGACCCCTTTTGGGGAGGCTGGGACCTCTTTTGGGCACCTGAGACCTCTTTTCGGGGGGCTGAGACCCTTTATGGGGGGTTGGGACCCCTTTTTGGGGCTCTGGCACCCATTTTGGGGAGCTTAGACCCCATTTTTGAAGGGCTGGGACCCCTTTTGGGGGCTCTGGAACCCTTTTTGTGGGACTGGGACCCCTTTTTGGGGGGCTGGGATTCCTTTTTGGGGGACTGAACCCCCATTTTGGATGCCTGGGACCCCATTTTGAGGACTCTAGCACCCATTTTGGGGGGCTTAGAGCCCATCTTTGAGGGGCTGGGACCCCTTTTTGGGACTGAACCCCCATTTTGGGGGGCTGGGACCCCTTTTTGGGGGCTCTGGCACCCATTTTGGGGGACTGCACGCCTGTTATGAGGGGCTGGGACCCTGTTTTGGGGTGTCTGGGACTCCTTTTGGGGGGCTGAGAGCCCTTTTGGGGCGCTGGGACCCCTTTTTGGGGCTCTAGCACCTATTTTGGGGGGCTTAGACCCCATTTTTGAGGGGCTGGGACCCCTTTTTGGGGCTCTGGAACCCATTTTGGGGGGTTGAACCCCCTTTTTGGGGTACTGGGACCCCTTTTTGGGGTTACTGGGATCCCTTTTGGGGGTACTGGGATCCCCTTTTGGGGTACTGGGACCCCTTTTGGGGGTACTGGGACCCCTTTTGGGGGAGCTGAGAGGTCTTTTGAGGGGGCTGGGACCCTTTTTGAGGGACTGCAACCCTTTTTTGGGGCTGTGGCACCCATTTTAGGGACTGAACCCCATTTTGTGGGACTGGGACCCCTTTTTGGGGCTCTAGCATCCGTTTTAGGGACTGAACCCCATTTTTGTGGGACTGGGACCCCTTTTGGGGGGACTGGGTTCCCTTTTGGGGGGGCTGGGAGGCCTTTTTGGGGCTCTAACACCTATTTGGGGGGCCTGAGACCCCTTTTTGGGGCTCTGGCACCCATTTTGGGGGGCTTAGACCCCATTCTTGACGGGGTGGGACCCCTTTTTGGGGCTCTGGAACCCATTTTGGGGACTGAACCCCCATTTTGTGGGATTGGGACCCCTTTTTGTGGGACTGGGACCCCTTTTCGGGGCTCTGGCCCCCCTTTTGGAGCTGCTGGAATTCCTTTTAGGACATTTTAGGGAATCTCTCCCCATTTTCAGCCTCTCCCCCTTTTTCCTTTTCCTTTTCCCTCCCTGATTTTTTTTTTGCTCTCTTCCAACCCCATTTTTTGGGGGATTTTTTCCCTCCCTGAAGTCTCCAATCCCATTTTTTTCCTCCTGAACCCCTTTTTTTTCCCCATTTCTTGTTTTTTCCAGGGATGCTCCGACGTTGGGATGACAGCCAGAAGTTCCTGGCTGAGAATCCCACCTTGGTTTGTGAGGAAACAGCCAACTACTTGGTCATCTGGTGCATCGACCTGGAGGTGGAAGAGGTGGGGAGAACTTGGGGGGGCTTTTGGGGTCACCCCACAGCCAGAAGGAAGAAGTTTGGGGAGAGTTTTGGGGTCTTTGTTGAGTTTTGGGGGGGTTTTGTTGGGTTTTTGGGGTCTTTGTTGGGTTTTGAGGGGAGTTTGTTGGGTTTTTGGGGACTTTGTTGGGATTTTCTTGGGTTTTTGGGGTCTTTGTTGGGTATTTGGGGTCTTGGTTGGGTTTGGGGGGGGTTTGTTGGGTTTTTGGGGTCTTGGTTGGTTTTGGGGGATTTGGTTGAGTTTGGGGTGGGCTGTTGGGTTTTGGGGGGGGTTGTTGGGGTTTTGGGGTCTTTGTTGGGTTTAGGGGGGACTTTGTTGGGTTTAGGGGGGACTTTGTTGGGTTTTTGGAGTCTTTGTTGGGTTTTATTGGGTTTTTGTTGGGTTTTTGGGGTCTTGGTTGGGTTTAGGGGGGACTTTGTTGGGTTTTGGGGGGGTTTTGTTGGGTTTTTGGGGTCTTGGTTGGGTTTTGTGGGGGGGTTGTTGGGTTTTGGGAGGAGTTTGTTGGGTTTTGGGAACACCATTTGTTGGGTTTTGGGCTTGTTGGGTTTGTTGTTGGGTTAGGGGATTGGTTTGGGGGTTGGTTTGGGGGTTTGGGTTTTGGGGAGTTTGTTGAGTTTTTGGGGTCTTGTGGGATTTTCTTGGGTTTGGTCTTTGTTGGTATTTGGGGTCTTGGTTGGGTTTTGGGGCAGTTTGTTGGTTGGGCTTTGTTGGGTTTTAGGGTCTTTGTTGGGTTTGGGGTTTGTTGGGTTTGGGGGAATTTCTTGGGTTTTGGGGGAGTTTGTTGAGTTTTGGGGGAGTTTGTTGGGTTTTTGGGGTCTTTGTTGGGATTTTGTTGGGTTTTGGGGGGCTTTGTTGGGTTTTTGGGGTCTTGGTTGGGTTTGGGGGGAGTTTGTTGGGTTTTGGGGGGATTTTGTTGGGTATTTGGGGTCTTGGTTGGGTTTTGGGGGCAGTTTGTTGAGTTTTGGGGGAGTTTGTTGGGTTTTGGGGTCTGTTGGGTTTGGGGGCAGTTTGTTGGGTTTTTGGGGTCTTGGGTTTTGGGGGTTTTGGGTTTGGGGTTTGGGTTTAGGGGGGACTTTGTGTTTTGGGGGGATTTTGTTGGGTTCTGGGGGGAGTTTGTTGTTTTGGGGGAGTTTGTTGGGTTTTTGGGGTCTGTTGGGTTTGGGGGATTTTGTTGGGTTTTTGGGGTCTTTGTTGGGTTTTATTGGGTTTTTGTTGGGTTTTTGGGGTCTTGGTTGGGTTTTGGGGGAGTTTGTTGGGTTTTTGGGGTCTTTGTTGGGATTTTCTTGGGTTTTTGGGGTCTTGGTTGGGTATTTGTTTTTGGGTTTTGGGGGTTTTGTTGGGTTTTGGGGTCTTGGTTGTTTTGGGGATTTGGTTGAGTTGGGGGTTGTTGGGTTTTGGGGGGGGTTGTTGGGGTTTTGGGGTCTTTGTTGGGTTTGGGGGTCTTTGTTGGGTTTAGGGGGGACTTTGTTGGGTTTTTGGGGTCTTTGTTGGGTTTTATTGGGTTTTTGTTGGGTTTTTGGGGTCTTGGTTGGGTTTAGGGGGGACTTTGTTGGGTTTTGGGGGGGTTTTGTTGGGTTTTTGGGGTCTTGGTTGGGTTTTGTGGGGGGGTTGTTGGGTTTTGGGGGAGTTTGTTGGGGTTTGGGATTTGAGTTTGGGGGAGTTTGGGTTTTAGATTTGTTGAGTTTTTGGGGTCTTTGTTGGGATTTTCTTGGGTTTTTGGGGTCTTTGTTGGGTATTTGGGGTCTTGGTTGGGTTTTGGGGGCAGTTTGTTGGGTTTTTGGGGTCTTTGTTGGGTTTTTAGGGTCTTTGTTGGGTTTTGGGGGGTTTTGTTGGGTTTGGGGGGAATTTCGTTGGGTTTTGGGGGGAGTTTGTTGAGTTTTGGGGGAGTTTGTTGGGTTTTTGGGGTCTTTGTTGGGATTTTTTTGGGTTTTTGGGGTCTTTGTTGGGTATTTGGGGTCTTGGTTGGGTTTTGGGGGCAGTTTGTTGGGTTTTTGGGGTCTTGGTTGGGTTTTGGGGGCAGTTTGTTGGGTTTTTGGGGTCTTGGTTGGGTTTGGGGGGGAGTTTGTTGGGGTTTTGGGGTCTTTGTTGGGTTTTGGGGGGTTTTTGTTGGGTTTTTAGGGTCTTTGTTGGGTTTTGGGGGGATTTTGTTGGGTTCTGGGGGGAGTTTGTTGAGTTTTGGGGGAGTTTGTTGGGTTTTGGGGGTCTTTGTTGGGTTTTGGGGGGGTTTGTTGGGTTTTGGGGTCTTTGTTGGGTTTTTGGGGTCATGAAACCCATCCCAAGTGCCTCAAAACCCATCCTGGGTTCCTCAAATCCTATCCCAAGATCTCAGAGCCCATTCCAAGACCTCAAACCCCATCCCAAGATCCCAAAACCCATCCCAGGTCCCTCAAACCCCCATCCCAAGACCTTGAAACCCATCCCAAGTTGGTCCAAGCCCATCCCAGCTCCCTCAAAACCCATTCCAGGTCCATTAAAGCCACCCAAAGGTCCCTCAAAACCCATCCCAAGATCCCGGAGCCCATCCCAAGATCCCCAAACCCATCCCAGCTCCCTCAAACCCCATCCCAGAGCCCATCCCAAGACCTTGAAACCCATTCCAGGTTCCTGCAACCCCATCCCAGCTCCCTCAAAACCCATTCCAGGTCCCTTAAAGCCACCCAGAAGTCCCTCAAAACCCATCCCAAAATCCCAGAGCCCATCCCAGGTCCCTCAAAACCCATCCCAGGTCCCTCAAAACCCATCCCAGGTCTTTCAGAGCTCATCCCAAGATCCCAGAGCCCATCCCAAGTTCTCAAACCTCATCCCAGGTCCCTCCAACCCCATTCCAGGTCCTTCAAACCCCATCCCAAGTTCTCAAACCCCATTCCAGGTCCCTCAGACCCCATCCCAAGATCCCAAAGCCCATCCCAAGACCTTGAAACCCATTCCAGCTCCCTCCAACCCCATCCCAGGCCCCTCAAAACCCATTCCAGGTCCCCCAAACTCCATCCCAGCTCTCTCCAAGCCCATCCCAAGATCTCAAAGCCCATCCCAAGATCTCAAACCCCATCCCAGGCCCCTCAAAACCCATCCCAGGTCCCTTAAAGCCCCCCAGAGGTTCCTCAAACCCCATTCCAAGATCCCAAAGCCCATCCCAAGACCTTGAAGCCTATTCCAGGTCCCTCCAACCTCATCCCAGCTCCCTCAAAACCCATTCCAGGTCCCTTAAAGCCCCCCAGAGGTTCCTCAAAACCCATCCCAAGATCCCAGAGCCCATCCCAGGTCCCTCAAACCCCATCCTATGTCTTTCAGAGCTCATCCCAAGATCCCAGAGCCCATCCCAAGTTCTCAAACCCCATTCCAGGTCCCTCAAACCCCATCCCAAGATCCCAAAGCCCATCCCAAGACCTTGAAACCCATTCCAGTTTTCTCCAACCTCATCCCAGCTCCCTCAAAACCCATTCCAGGTCCCTTAAAGCCACCCAAAGGTCCCTCAAAACCCATCCCAAAATCCCAGAGCCCATCCCAAGTTCTCAAACCTCATCCCAGGTCCCTCCAACCCCATTCCAGGTCCTTCAAACCCCATCCCAAGTTCTCAAACCCCATCCCAGGTCCCTAAGACCCCATCCCAGGCCCCTCAAAACCCATTCCAGGTCCCCCAAACCCCATCCCAGCTCCCTCCAAGCTCATCCCAAGATCTCAGAGCCCATCCCAAGATCCCCAAACCCATCCCAGGTTCCTCAAACCCCATCCCAAGATCCCAGAGCCCATCCCAAGACCTTGAAGCCTATTCCAGGTCCCTCCAACCTCATCCCAGCTCCCTCAAAACCCATTCCAGGTCCCTTAAAGCCACCCAAAGGTCCCTCAAAACCCATCCCAAGATCCCAGAGCCCATCCCAAGACCTTGAAGCCCATTCCATGTCCCTCCAACCCCATCCCAGCTCCTTCAAAACCCATTCCAGGTCCCTTAAAGCCCCCCAGAGGTTCCTCAAAACCCATCCCAAGATCCCAGAGCCCATCCCAGGTCCCTCAAACCCCATCCCAGGTCTTTCAGAGCTCATCCCAAGATCCCAGAGCCCATCCCAAGTTCTCAAACCCCATTCCAGGTCCCTCATACCCCATCCCAAGATCCCAAAGCCCATCCCAAGACCTTGAAACCCATTCCAGGTTTCTCCAACCTCATCCCAGCTCCCTCAAAACCCATCCCAAAATCCCAGAGCCCATCCCAGGTCCCTCAAAATCCATCCCAGGTCTTTCAGAGCTCATCCCAAGTTCTCAAACCTCATCCCAGGTCCCTCCAACCCCATTCCAGGTCCTTCAAACTCCATCCCAAGTTCTCAAACCTCACCCCAGGTCCCTCAAACCCCATCCCAAGATCTCAAAGCCCATCCCAAGACCTTGAAACCCATTCCAGGTCCCCCAAACCCCATCCCAGCTCTCTCCAAGCTCATCTCAAGATCCCAGAGCCCATTCCAAGTGTCTCAAAGCCCATCCCAAGATCTCAAACCCCATCTCAGGTCCCTCAAACCCCATCCCAAGATCCCAGAGCCCATCCCAAGACCTTGAAACCCATTCCAGGTCTCTTAAAGCCCCCCAGAAGTCCCTCAAAACCCATCCCAAGGTCCCAGAGCCCATCCCAAGATCCCAAATCCCATTCTGGGCCAGGATTTGAGGTTTTCCTCTCTTTTATTTCCCAGAAACATGGCCTGATGGAGCAGGTTGCCCACCAAACCATTGTCATGCAGTTCATCCTGGAGTTGGCCAAGAGCCTGAAGGTTGATCCCAGGGCTTGCTTCCGACAGTTCTTCACCAAAATTAAGGTAAAAAACCCCAAAATTGGAGCTTCCCAACTCCCCACCTGGAATTGTTCCTGAGGGGGAGGTTGGGAAGGGAGAGAAACTGGGGGGGAGATGGAGCTGGTGGGATCTGGGGTGGGTTTTGGGGTGGAGAAGATGGAGCTGGTGGGATCTGGGATGGGTTTGGGGGGGAATAAATAAAAGAGAGAAGATTTGGGGTGGGAGGAGGTGGAGTTGGTGGGATCTGGGATGGGTTTTGGGGTGGAGAAGATGGAGTTGGTGGGATCTGGGGTGGGTTTGGGGGGAATAAAGAGGAGGGGGAAGATTTGGGGTGGGAGAAGATGGAGTTGGTGGGGTCTGGGATGGGTTTTGATGAGGAGAAGATGGATTTGATGGGTTTTGGGATGAGTTTTGGGGGAGAAGATGGAGCTGGTGGGATCTGGGATGGGTTTTGGGGGGAATAAAGAGGAAAGAGAAGATCTGGGGTGGGAAAGGATGGAGCTGGGGGGGTCTGGGATGGGTTTTGATGAGGAGAAGATGGATCTGTTGGTATTTATGAGGAGTTTTGATGAGGAGAAGGTGGAGTTGGTGGGATCTGGGATGGGTTCTGGAGAGAAGAAGGTGAAGTTGGTGGGATCTGGGGTGGGTTTGGGGGGAATAAAGAGGAGGGAGAAGATCTGGGATGGGAGAGGGCGGATCTGATGGGATTTGGGATGGGTTTTGATGAGGAGAAGATGGATCTGGGGTGGGTTTTGGGGGGAATGAAGAGAAAAGAGAAGATTTGGGGTGGGAGGAGATGGAGTTGGTGGGATCTGGGATGGGTTTTGATGAGGAGAAGATGGATTTGATTGGTTTTGGGATGAGTTTTGGGGGAGAAGATGGAGCTGGTGGGATCTGGGATGGGTTTTGGGGTGGAGAAGGTGGAGTTGGTGGGATCTGGGATGGGTTTTGGGGGGAATAAAGAGGAAAGAGAAGATTTGGGGTGGGAGAAGATGGAGTTGGTGGGATCTGGGATGGGTTTTGGGGTGGAGAAGGTGGAGTTGGTGGGATCTGGGATGGGTTTTGGGGGGAATAAAGAGGAAAGAGAAGATTTGGGGTGGGAGAAGATGGAGTTGGTGGGATCTGGGATGGGTTTTGGGGTGGAGAAGGTGGAGTTGGTGGGATCTGGGATGGGTTTTGGGGGGAATAAAGAGGAAAGAGAAGATTTGGGGTGGGAATTGACGGATCTGATGGGATCTGGGATGGGTTTTGATGAGGAGAAGATGGATCTGTTGGGATTTATGAGGAGTTTTGATGAGGAGAAGGTGGAGTTGATGGGATCTGGGATGGGTTTTGGTGCAGAGAAGACAGATCTGGCAGAACCCAGGCTGACTTTTACCACGGGGAGGAGGTGGGGGAAGGTTTTTTTGGGGTCTCCTGGAGGTTTTCCCCATTTGGGGGGGATCCCTGAGTCCTTTTTGCCCCCCCAGACCGCGGATCAGCAATACCTGGAGGGCTTCACCGAGGAGCTGGAGGCCTTCAAGGAACGGGTGCGGGGCCGGGCACGGGCACGGGTGGAAGCAGCAATGAAGGAATATGAGGAAGAGGAGAGGAAAAAACGACTGGGACCGGGGGGGCTCGACCCCCTGGAGGTCTACGAGTCCCTGCCCCCTGTGAGTGACCCCCCCTGGGGTTGTTTTTGGGGTTAAAAGGGGGAATTTTGGGTGCAGGGTTAAAAATGGAAGAGCCCGAAGTGTCTCATTCCTTCCCCCCCCTCCTAACTTCTTGGGGAGGGTTTCTGCCCCTTTTTAGGGGGTTTCCCTGGGGGGGTTCAACCCCCTGGAGGTCTACAAGTCCCTGCCCCCCGTGAGTGACCCCCCCTGGGGTTGTTTTTGGGGTTAAAAGGGGGAATTTTGGGTGCGGGGTTCAAAATGGAGGGACCTGAAGTGGGTGTTGGTGTCCCCCTCCCTCCACCCAGCCTCCTTGGGAGGGTTTTTGCCTGTTTTTGGGGTTATTTCTGGTGGGGCTTGACCTCCTGTAGGTCTATGAGTCCCTGCCCCCCATGAGTGACCCCCCCTGGAGTTGTTTTTGGGGTTAAAAGGAGGAATTTTGGGTGCAGGGTTAAAAATGGAAGAGTGCAAACTGGGTGTCCCCCTCCTCTAATCTTCTCAGGAGGGGTTCTGTCCCTTTTTGGGGGTTCTTTCTGGGGGGGCTCGACCCCCTGGAGGTTTATGAGTCCCTGCCCCCCATGAGTGACCCCTCCTGGGGTTGTTTTTGGGGTTAAAAGGGGGAATTTTGGGTGCGGAGTTAAAAATGGAAGAGCCCAAAGTGTCTCATTCCTCCCCCCCCCTCCTCCTAACTTCTTGGGGAGGGTTTCTGCCCCTTTTTAGGGCTTTTCCCTGGGGGGGTTCAACCCCCTGGAGGTCTACGAGTCCCTGCCCCCCATGAGTGACCCCCCCTGGGGTTGTTTTTGGGGTTAAAAGGGGGAATTTTGGGTGCGGGGTTAAAAATGGAAGAGCCCGAAGTGTCTTATTCCTCCCCCCACCTCCTCCTAACTTCTTTGGAGGGTTTCTCCCCCTTTTTTGGGGTTCCTCCTGGGGGGGTTCAACCCCCTGGAGGTCTACGAGTCCCTGCCCCCATGAGTGACCCCCCCTGGGGTTGTTTTTGGGGTTAAAAGGAGGAATTTTGGGTGCAGGGTTAAAAATGGAAGGGCGCAAAGTGGGTGTCCCCCTCCTCTAATCTTCTCAGGAGGGGTTCTGCCCCTTTTTAGGGGGTTTCCCTGGGGGGGTTCAACCCCCTGGAGGTCTACGAGTCCCTGCCCCCCGTGAGTGACCCCCCCTGGGGTTGTTTTTGGGGTTAAAAGGAGGAATTTTGGGTGCGGGGTTCAAAATGGAGGAACCTGAAGTGGGTGTTGGTGTCCTTCTCCCTCCACCCAGCCTCCTTGGGAGGGTTTTTGCCTGTTTTTGGGGTTATTTCTGGTGGGGCTTGATCCCCTGGAGGTCTACGAGTCCCTGCCCCCCATGAGTGACCCCCCCTGGGGTTGTTTTTGGGGTTAAAAGGGGGAATTTTGGGTGCAGGGTTAAAAATGGAAGAGTGCAAACTGGGTGTCCCCCTCCTCTAATCTTCTCAGGAGGGGTTCTGTCCCTTTTTGGGGGTTCTTTCTGGGGGGGCTCGACCCCCTGGAGGTCTATGAATCCCTGCCCCCCGTGAGTGACCCCCCCTGGGGTTGTTTTTGGGGTTAAAAGGAGGAATTTTGGGTGCGGGGTTAAAAATGGAAGAGCCCCAAGTGGGTGTCCCCCCCCTTCAACCTCCTTGGGAGGGTTTCTGCCCCTTTTTTGGGGTTCTTCCTGGGGGGGCTTTGACCCCCTCGAGCTCTAAGAGTCCCCCCCTTGCTGAGTGACCCCCCCTCATATTATTTTTGGGGTTAAAAGGGGGAATTTTGGGTGCAGAGTTAAAAACAGAAGAGCCCAAAGCATGTCCTGTCCACCCCCCCAATCTCCTTGGGAGGTTTCTGCCCATTTTGGGGGTTCCCTGAGAGGTTCCTCTGGGGGGGTTTGAGCCCCTCGAGGTCTAAGAGCCCCCCCCTCCATCAGTGACCCCCCAAAATTATTTTTGGGGTTAAAAGGGGGAATTTTGGGTGTGGGGTTAAAAATGGAGGAGCCCCAAGTGGGTGTCCCCCCCTCCTTCAACCTCCTTGGGAGGGTTTCTGCCCCTTTTTTGGGGTTCTTCTTGGGGGGGCTTTGACCCCCTCGAGCTCTAAGAGTCCCCCCCTTGCTGAGTGACCCCCCCTAAAATTATTTTGGGGTTAAAAGGGGGAATTTTGGGTACAGGGTTAAAACCAGAAGGGTCTGATTTGTGCCCCCCCTTCCCTTAAGGGTCCCTTTTGGGGGTCCCAGTCCCTTAGGGGGTGGGGGGGGGACACACCTGATGTCCCCCCCTTAATTTAATATTAGGGGGGGGGTCCTGGGGGATTTTTGGGGGGATTTCCCTGATTTATTTCCCCCCTGGGGGGGTCTCTGGGGTTTTATTGCCTTGGGAGGAGCTGTAAACAAACCCCAAGGATTTTTTTTCTTGGGGGGGGAGGATCCTTGAGGGGTTTTTTTTTTTTTGGGGTGGGGGGGTCCCTGATCTCTCTCTGTGCCCCCCCCTTTTTTTTTTGTTGTTGTTTTTTTCATTTTTTTCTTTTCCAGGAGCTCCAAAAATGTTTTGATGTCAAAGATGTCCAAATGCTGCAGGAAACCATCAGCAAAATGGATCCCACTGTGAGTTCCTGACCCCCCCCTTTCCAAACATTGGTTTGGGGGGGGGGGATTTGGGGTCTTGGGATGGGATTTGAGGGTCCTGGGGTGGGATTTGAGGGTCCTGGGATGGGATCTGGAGTCCTGGAATGGGATTTGGGGATCCTGGAGTGGCCTTGGAGGTCCTGGGATGAGGTTTGAGGGTCCTAGGATGGGATTTGAGGGTCCTGGGATGGGATTTGGGGATGCTGGGATGGGTTTGAGGGTCCTGGGATGAACTTTGGGGATCATGGGATGGGTTTGAGGGTCCTGGGAAGGGATTTGGGGATCCTGGAGTGGCCTTGGAGGTCCTGGGATGAGATTTGAGGGTCCTAGGATGGGTTTGGAGGGTCCTGGAGTGGTCTTGGAGGTCCTGGAATGCGGTTTGAGGTCCTATGGTGGGATTTGGGGGTCCCAGAGTGGGGTTAGGGGGTCCTTGGATGGGTTTGAGGGTCCTGGGATGAACTTTGGGGATCATGAGATGGGATTTGAGGGTCCCAGGATGGGGTTTGAGGGTCCTGGGATGGCATTTGGGGTCCTGGGATGGGTTTGAGGGTCCTGGGATGGGATTTGGGGATCATGGGATGGGATTTGGGGGTCCTGGAGTGGTCTTGGAGGTCCTGGGATGAAGTTTGAGGGTCCTAGGATGGGACTTGGGGTCCTGGGATGGGATTTGGGTATCCTGGAGTGGCCTTGGAGGTCCTGGGATGGGTTTTGAGGGTCCTGGGATGGGATTTGGGGGTCCTGGGATTAGATTTGGGGATCCTGGAGTAGTTTTGGAGGTCCTAGGATGGGATTTGGGGATCCAGGAGTGGTCTTGGAGATCCTGCAATGGTTTTTGAGGGTCCTGGGATGAGTTTGGAGGGTCCGGGGATTGGATTTGGGGATCCTGGGATGAACTTTGGGGATCACGGGATGGGATTTGAGGGTCCTGGGATGGGTTTGGAGGTCCTGGGATGGGATTTGGGGATCCTGGAGTGGCCTTGGAGGTCCTGGAATGGTTTTTGAGGGTCCTGGGATGGGTTTGGAGGGTCCTGGGATGGGATTTGGGGGTCCTGGGATGAGGTTTGAGGGTCCTCGGATGGTTTTTGAGAGTCCTGGGATGCGATTTGGGGTCCTGGAGTGGCCTTGGAGGTCCTGGAATGGGTTTTGAGGGTCTCAAGACAGGATTTGAGGGTCCTAGGATGGGATTTGGGGATCCTGGAGTAGTCTTGGAAGTCCTGGGATGGGTTTTGAGGGTCCCATGGTGGGATTTGAGGGTCCCAGGATGGGGTTTGAGTGTCCTGGGATGGGATTTGGGGATTCTGGAGTGGTCTTGGAGGTCCTGGAATGTTTTTTGAGGGTCCCAAGACGGGATTTGAGGGTCCTGGGATATGATTTAGGGTCCTGGGATGGGTTTGAGGGTCCTGGGATGAACTTTGGGGATCATAGGATGGGATTTGAGGGTCCTGGAGTGGCCTTGGAGGTCCTGGAATGGTTTTTGAGGGTCCTGGGATGGGATTTGAGGTCCTGGGATGGGATTTGGGGATTCTGGAGTGGTCTTGGAGGTTCTGGGATGAGGTTTGAGGGTCCTAGGATGGGATTTGGGGATCCTGGAGTGGCCTTGGAGGGTCCTGTGATGGGTTTGGAGGGTCCTGTGATGGGTTTGGAGGGTCCAGGGATGGGGTTTGAGGGTCCTGGGATGAACTTTGGGGACCATAGGATGGGATTTGAGGGTCCCAGGATGGGATCTGGGGTCCTGGAATGGGATTCGGGGATCCTGGAGTGGCCTTGGAGGTCCTGGAATGGGTTTTGAGGGTCCCAAGACGGGATTTGAGGGTCCTGGGATATGATTTGGGGTCCTGGGATGGGATTTGGGGATCCTGGAGTGGTCTTGGAGGTTCTGGAATGGTTTTTGAGGGTCTAGGGATGGGATTTGGGAGTCCTGGGATGGGTTTGAAGCTCCTGGGATGAACTATGGGGATCATGGGATGGGATTTGAGGTCCTGGGATGGGATTTGGGGATCCTGGGGAGGTCTTGGAGGTCCTGGGATGGGATTTAAGGCCCCCTCGTGACTTTTGACCTTTTTGGGGATTTTTTCCCCCCTTTTTTTTGTTTGTTTTTAGGAGGCCAAGCACCACATGCAGCGCTGCATCGATTCGGGGCTCTGGGTCCCCAATGCCAAAGCTGGGGAGGGGGGGGGGGAGGGGACACCACCCCCTCCCCCCGAAATTTCGGAGGAGAATGGGGGGAGGGGGACAGAGAAACCTTGAAAGGGGGGGGAGGGGAAAAAAAAAAAAGGGGGGGAGAGGAAAAAAAACCAAAAACAAAAAAAAAAGCCACAAAAATGAAGAGAGGGGGGAAATAAAAAGGGGGAGAAAATAAAAATAAAAAAAAAAGGGGGGGGGGGTCCTGCCCCTCCCCCATTGGTTGAGTAGAGGGGGTGATGACGTCACTGATCACGTGGGGGGGTGGAGCCTCCATCCAGATGTGCAAAGGGAGGAGGGGGGAAGGAAGATCCGGAGGGATCCCTGTTCCAGATGTGCCCCCCTGGATGGGGAAGGGGGGATCCAGATGTCCCAATCCAGATGTGCACAGGGAGACGGGGGTTGGGTCCAGCTGTGGCCTTGGGGTGGATCCAGATGTGGTCCAGACCCAGCTGTGACATCTTGGAGGGTGGGTGTCCAGCTGTGCCCCTGATCCAGCTGTGCCCTTGTCATGGATCCAGATGTGCCCCCGATCCAGCTGTGAATCCCAATGGGAGATGTGTGGATCCAGATGTGTTCTAGCCCCTGATCCAGCTGTGCTGTGGGTCCAGATGTGCCCCTGGTACTGCCCTAGCTGTGACATTTGGGATATCCAGATGTGCCAGGAGGGGGAGGGGGTGGCCTCTGCAGTGGCTCCAGCTGTGGCACAGATCCAGCTGTGCACCGGGGTTGGATCCAGCTGTATCAAGATGATATCCAGATGTGCCCCTGTGTGTCCCAGATCCAATTGTGATTCCAGATGTTCTGCCCACATCCAGACTTTTGATCCAGATGTGAATCTCAGCGACTCCCAATCCAGCTGTTGATCCCATTTTGTCCCGGTCCAGCTGTGTTCCAGATATGGATCCAGATGTGTCCTGGATCCAGATGTGCCATACTCCAGTCATGTCCCAGCTCCAGCTGTGGGTCCAGATGTGCTCCCAATCCACCCATGGGTCCCGATGTGTCTGGATCCAGCTGTGTCATGGATCCAGATGTCTTCCCACATCCAGTCATGGATCCAGATGTGCCTTTGATCCATCTGTGTATCCAGACGTGTCCCAATATCTGTATGGATCCAGCTCCAGATGTGGTCCCAATCCAGCTGTGGATCCCAAATGTGTTTAAATCCAGCTGTGGTCTGGATCCAGGTGTCTCCCGCTCCAGATGTGGATCCAAATGTGCCCCAATCCAGATGTGGATCCATGCGTGGATCCAGATGTTCCCCATGTCTACATCTGAATCCAGATGTTCTCGCAATCCAATTGGGAAGCTCAATCCAGCTGTGTTCCAGATTCAGATGTGCCCCAATCCAGATGTTGCTCCAGATGTTTCCCATACCTGCTCCAGATGTTCTCCCAATCCACTTGGGAGTCCCGCAGCATCCGGATCCAGCTGTGGATCCAGCTCTGTCCCCACCCAATCACATCCCAGATCCAGATGTGCTCCCGACCCTCCCCCCCCATCCAGCTGTTTCCCGCCTCACCCCTTGCCCCGCCCCTTCCTCTCTCAGCCAATCAGCGCTTCCCGTAGCCCCGCCCATCCCAAGCGGATGCGGTTGAAGAGTCCGGACCGGAGGGAGCAGAACCGGGACCGAGAGGGGGGGGCATGGGGGATGGATCGGAACCCGGGGGGGGAAGAGGAGCCCAGCCCGGAGCCTCCGAGTTCGGTTCGGGTTCGGATTCCGGTTCGGGTTCTGGTTCCGTTTCGCTTTCGGTTTCGGAGCTCAGGGTCTCGCTGCTCTGGAGCGGCCCCGAGGGGCGGGACCGGAACCGGGACCGGTACCGGGTGTTCTCCTGCGGTTCCGTCAGTGCCGAAGAAATCTGCATCGAGCTGGCCCGAGACCTCGGTGAGAGCCGCGGCCTCCCCACGGCCCCTGGATCCTTTGCCTCCCCCTTTCCTCCCTTTTTCCTCCCCTTTTCCCCTCTTCTTCCCTCTTTTTCCCCTCCCTTTTCCTTCCCCTTTTTCCTCCCCTTTTCCTCCCCTTCTTCTCCCCTTCTTCTCCCTTTTCCCCTCTTTCCCCCCTCTTTCCCCCCTCTTTCCCCCCTCTTTTTCCCCTCTTTTTCCCCTCTTTTTCCCCTCCTTTCCCCTCCTTTCCCCTCCCTTTTCCCTTCCCTTTTCCCTTCCCTTTTCCCTTCCCTTTTCCCTCCTATTTCCCTCCTATTTCCCTCCTATTTCCCTCCCTTTTTCCCTCCCCTTTTTCCCTCCCCTTTTTCCCTCCCCTTTTTCCCTCCCCTTTTTCCCTCCCCTTTTTCCCTCCCCTTTTCCCTCCCCTTTTCCTTCCCTTTTCCTTCCCTTTTCCCTCCCCTTTTCCCTCCGTTTTCCCTCCCATTCTTCTCTCTTTTCCCCCTTTTTCCCCTCCTTTCCCTCCCTTTTCCCCTCCCTTTGCCTCCCCTTTTCCCTCCCTTTTCCCTCCCCCTTTCCCTCCCTTTTCCCTCCTTTCCTCCTTTTCCTCCCCCTTTTCCCTCCCCTTTTCCTCCCTTTTCTCCTTTCTCCTCCCTTTCCTCCCTTCTCTCCTTTTCCCTCCTTTCTCCTTTCCTCCTTTCCTCCCTTTCTCCTTTCTCCTTTTCCTTTCCTTCCTTTCTCCCCTTTTCCTCTCCTTTTCCCTTTTCCTCCCTTTTTCCTCTTCCTTTTCCTCCTTTTCTTCCTTTTCCTCTTTTTCCTCCTTTTCTCCCTTTTCCTCCTTTTCCTCCTTTTCCTCCTTTTCCTCCTTTTCCTCCTTTTCCTCCTTTTCCTCCTTTTCCTCCTTTTCCTCCTTTTCCTCCTTTTCCTCCTTTTCCTCCTTTTCCTCCTTTTCCTCCTTTTCCTCCCTTTCCTCCCTTCCCTCCTTTCCCTTCCCTTTCCTCCCTTTCCTCCCTTTCCTCCCTTTCCTCCCTTTCCCCTTCCCTTTTCCCTCCCCTTTTCCCCTCCCTTCTCTCCCCCTTCCTTTCCCCTCTTCCCCCTCCTTCCTCCCCATTTCCCCCCCCTTTATTCCCACTTCCCCCTTTTTTCCCCCACCTTTTCCCCCCCTTTATCCCATGGGATCATTTGAAAGCCCTGACACTTCCTCCCGGAAATTTCCTGCCCTTTCCCATCCCTTTTTTCCCCTCTTCCCAGGGATCACCCCCCTCTGCTACAACCTCTTTGCTCTCTATGACCCCCAAAACCACTTCTGGTTCCCCCCAAACCATCACTTCCACCCCGGGAAGGATCCCATCCCCCCCCTCCACTTCCGGATGAGGTGAGGAACAAATCCTGGGATGGGATTTGGGGTCCTGGGGTGGGATTTGGGGGTCTTGGAGTGGTCTTGGAGGTCCTGGGGTGGGATTTGGGGGTCCTAGGTTGGGTTTGGAGGGTCCTGGGAGGAGGTTTGAGAGTCCTGGGGTGGATTTGGGGTCCTGGGATGGGTTTGGAGGGTCCTTGGATGGGATTTGGGGATCACAGGATGGGATTTGAGGGTCCTGGAGAGGTCTTGGAGGTCCTGGAATGGGTTTTGAGGGTCCCAGGATGGGATATGAGGGTCCAGGGATGGGGTTTGGGGGTCCTGGAGTGGCCTTGCAGATCCTGGAAAGGGTTTTGAGGGTGGGATCTGAGGGTCCTGGGATGGGATTTGGGATCCTGGGATGGGTTTGGAGGTCCTGGGATGGGGTTTGAGGGTTCTGGGATGGGATTTGGGGTCCTGGGATGGGTTTGGAGGGTCCAGGGATGGGGTTTCAGGGTCCTGGGATGAGATTTGGGGATCCTGAAGTGGTCTTGGGGGTCCTGGAATGGGGTTTCAGGGTCCCAGGATGGGATTTGAGGGTCCTGGGGTGGGTTTGGAGGTCCTGAGATGGGGTTTGAGGGTCCTGGGATGGGTTTGGAGGTCCTGGGATGGGGTTTGAGGGTCCTGAGATGGGTTTGAGGGTCCTGGAGTGGTCTTGGAGGTCCTGGGGTGGGATCTGGGGGTCCTAGGATGGGTTTGGAGGGTCCAGGGATGGGCTTGAGGGTCCTGGGATGAGATTTGGGGATCCTGGAGTGGTCTTGGGGGTCCTGGAATGGGGTTTCAGGGTCCCAGGATGGGATTTGGGGTCCTGGGATGGGTTTGAGGGTCCTGGGATAGGATTTGGGGGTCCTGGGTTGGGGCTTGAGGGTCCTGGGATGGGATTTGAGGGTCTTGGGATGGGATTTGGGGTCCTGGGATGGGATTTGGGGTCCTGGAGTGGTCTTGGTGGTCCTGGAATGGGTTTTGACAGTCCCAGGATGGGATTTGGGATCCTGGGATGGGATTTGGGGATCCTGAAGTGGTCTTGGAGGTCCTGGAATGGGGTTTGAGGTCCTATGGTGGGATTTGGGGGTCCCAGAATGGGGTTTGGGGGTCCTTGGATGGGTTTGAGGGTCCTGGGATGAACTTTGGGGATCATGAGATGGGATTTGAGGGTCCCAGGATGGGGTTTGGGGATCATGGGATGGGTTTGAGGGTCCTGGAGTGGTCTTGGAGGACCTGGGATGGGTTTTGAGGGTCCCATGGTGGGATTTGAGGGTCCTGGGATGGGATTTGGGGGTCCTAGGATGGGTTTGGAGGGTCCTTGGATGGAATTTGGGGATCATGGGATGGGATTTGAGGGTCCTGGAGAGGTCTTGGAGGTCCTGGAATGGGTTTTGAGGGTCCCAGGATGGGATTTGAGGGTCCAGGGATGGGGTTTGGGGTCCTGGGATAGGATTTGGGGCTCCTGGGTTGGGGCTTGAGGGTCCTGGGATGGGATTTGGGGTCCTGGGATGGGATTTGGGGTCCTGGGATAGGATTTGGGGGTCCTGGGATGGGATTTGAGGGTCCTGGAGTGGTCTTGGAGGACCTGGGATGGGTTTTGAGGGTCCCATGGTGGGATTTGAGGGTCCTGGGATGGGGTTTGGGGGTCCTGGGTTGGGGCTTGAGGGTCCTGGGATGGGATTTGAGGGTCCTGGGATGGGATTTGGGGTCCTGGGATGGGATTTGGGGTCCTGGAGTGGTCTTGGTGGTCCTGGAGTGGTCTTGGGGGTCCTGGAATGGGTTTTGAGGGTCCCAGGATGGGATTTGGGATCCTGGGATGGGATTTGGGGATCCTGAAGTGGTCTTGGAGGTCCTGGAATGGGGTTTGAGGGTCCCATGGTGGGATTTGAGGGTCCCAGGATGGGATTTGAGGGTCCTGGGATGGGTTTGGAGGGTCTAGGGATGGGATTTGAGGGTTCTGGGATGGGATTTGGGGGTCCTGGGGTGGATCTGAGGTCCCGGGGTGATCCTGGACGTCCTAGGATGGGATTTGAGGGTCCTGGGATGGGCTTGAGGGTCCTTGGATGAACTTTGGGGATCATGGGATGGGATTTGGGGATCCTGGAGTGGTCTTGGAGGTCCTTGAATGGGATTTGGGGGTCCTGGGATGGGATTTGAAGGTCCTGGAGTGGTCTTGGATGTCCTGGGGTGAGGTTTGAGAGTCCTGGAATGGGATTTGAGGGTCCTGGGATGGGCTTGAGGGTCCTAGGATGAACTTTGGGGATCATGGGATGGGATTTGAGGATCCTGGAATGGTCTTGGAGGTTCTGGGATGAGGTTTGAGGGTCCTGGAATGGGATTTGAGGTCCTGGCATGGGATTTGGAGGTCCTGGAGTGGTCTTGGAGGTCCTGGAATGGTTTTTGAGAGTCCTGGGATGAACTTTGGGGATCATGGGATGGGATTTGGGGTCCTGGGATGGGATTTGAAGGTCCCAGGATGGGCTCAGAGCTCCAGGGATCAGCTTGGAGGATCCTGGGGTGAAAAAAAAAAAACCTAAATCCTTTTTTTTTTTTTTCCTTCTTTCTTTCCCAGATATTATTTCAGGAACTGGCACGGGATGAACAAGGAGGAGCCCAAGGTCCATCGGAACCTTCCCAGAACCAAGGATGATCCCAAGGAAAAGCAGCAGGAAGGAGGAGCCCTGCTGGACAGAGCTTCCTTTGAGTACCTCTTCGAGCAGGTGAGGAAGGATCCTTGGGATCCATCCATCCCCATTCCCACTCGGAAAAACTCCAGGGGGGCACCAAAAGCTTGGGAATTCCACCTCAACCTGAGGAGAAACTTCTGGGCCATGAGAGGTTCTGGAGTTTCCTTCTCTGGTGGCTTCCAAACCCCCCTGGATGGGTTCTGGGAGGTTTGGAGACAGTGTTGAGAACATCCATGGGGAAAGGTTGGAAGGAGAAGGTTAGAAATTCCACCTCAACCTGAGAAGAAACCTCTGGGCCATGAGGGAGCTGTGGTTTGAGAGGTTCTGGAGTCTCTGGTGGCTTCCAAACCCCCCTGGATGGGTTCTGGGGGAGCTCCAGGGGTCCCTTCCAACCCTGAGAGTTCTGGGATTGCTGATGGAGCTCCTGAAGTTCAGGAAGGCCAAGGGGAGAGTCCTGGGAAGAACCCCAAGCACCAGGAGAGGGAAGGGAACATCCATGGGGAAAGGTTGGAGGTTGGGAATTCCACCTCAACCTGAGGAGAAACTTTGGACCATGAGAGGTTCTGGAATCTCCATCTCTGGTGGCTTCCAAACCCCCCTGGATGGGTTCCTGGTTGGACTCCATCACTTCCAGAGATTCCTTTCCAACTCTGCTGGGTCTAAATCTTGGTTTTGGGGTTTTTTGGGGATTTTTGGGGGGATTAGAAAGAACATTTTTATGGGAACAGTTTGAGAGGTTCTGGAATCTCCATCTCTGGTGGCTTCCAAAGCCCCCTTCAAGGGTCTTGGGGTTCCTCAAAGTTCTTGGGGTTCTTCAAGGGCTTGGGGTTCTTCATCTCCAGAGGTTCCTTTCCAACTCTGCTGGTTCTAAATCCCATTTTTGGAGGTTTTTTGGGATTAGAAAGAACGTTTTTATGGGAACAGTTTTAGAGGTTCTGGAATCTCCATCTCTGGTGGCTTCCAACCCCCTCTGGATGGGTTCCTGGTTGGACTCCATCATTTCCAAAGGTTTTTCCAAGCCTTCCTCCTATTCCATGATTTTTTGGGGACTGATTTCTCCGTTTTGGGGAAGTTTTTCCCCATTCCAAGCCTCCTTGGGATGTTGAGGAGGAGCTGGGAAGCTCCTGAACCCCTTTGAAACTCCAAAGGAATCAGGGAAGAAACCTCAGGGAGCTTTTTCCTGGGATTTTTTGCCCATTTTCCGGGTTTTTTATCCCAGGGGAAGTTTGACTTCATCAACGACGTGGTGGGGCTGAAGGAGTTTTGTGGGGAGGAGGAGATCCAGAGGTTCAAAAAGGAAAGTTTGGGCTTGGCAGTTCTGCACCTTTCCCACATTGCCCTCAAAAAAGGAATTTCCCTGCAGGAAGTGGCCCAAAAATACAGGTGGGATTCCCAGATTTTCTTCTCCAGACTGCTTTCATCCCAGTTTTCCTCTTTCTTGGCAACTTTAGGGCATTTTCCCACCTTTTTCCTCTCCCTCACTTATTCCCCTTCTATTTTTTCCCCATTTTTTCCCCTCTTCCCTCAATTCTTGTTCTCATTTCCCATTTTTTCCCTCTCCAGGAGCTATTCCAGAGCTGATTTCCCACCTTTTCCTTCTCCATCCTTAATTCCAGACTGGTTTAATCCCATTTTTCCTCTTTCTTGGCATTTTTGGGGCGTTTTCCCACCTTTTTCCTCTCCCTCACTTATTCCTCTTCTGGTTTTCCCCATTTTTTTCCCCTCTCCTTCCAATTTTGGGTCTCATTTCCCACCTTTCCCCTCCCTGCAATCAATTCCAGAGCTGATTTCCCACCTTTTCCTTCTCCACCATTTACTCCAACCTGGTTTTATCCCATTTTTCCTCTCTTTCTGCAGTTTTGGGGCATTTTTCCACCTTTTTCCTCTCCCTCACTTATTCCTCTTCTATTTTTTCCCCATTTTTTCCCCTTTCCCATCACTTCTGGTTCTCATTTCCCATTTTTCCCTCTCCAGGAGCTATTCCAGAGCTGATTTCCCACCTTTTCCTTCTCCACCATTGACTCCAACCTGGTTTTATCCCAGTTTTCCTCTCTTTCTGTAGTTTTGGGACATTTTTTCCACCTTTTTCCTCTCCCTCACTTATTCCCCTTCTGCTTTTTCCCCATTTTTTCCCCTTTCCCATCACTTCTGGTTCTCATTTCCCATTTTTTTCCTCTCCAGGAGCTATTCCAGAGCTCATTTCCCTTCCTTTCCTTCTCCATCCTTAATTCCAGACTGCTTTCATCCCATTTTTCCTCTTTCTTGGCAATTTTGGGGCATTTTCCCACCTTTTTCCTCTCCCTCACTTATTCCCCTTCTGCTTTTTCCCCATTTTTCCCCTTTCCCATCAATTCTGTTTCTCATTTCCCATTTTCTCCCTCTCCAGGAGCTATTCCAGAGCTGATTTCCCACCTTTTCCTTCTCCACCATTGACTCCAACCTGGTTTTATCCCATTTTTTCCCCTCTCCTTCCAATTTTGGGTCTCATTTCCCACCTTTCCCCTCCCTGCAATCAATTCCAGAGCTGATTTCCCATCCTTTCCTTCTCCATCCTTAATTCCAGACTGCTTTCATCCCATTTTCCCTCTCTTTCTTGGCATTTTTGGGGCATTTTTCCACCTTTTTCCTCTCCCTCACTTATTCCCTTCTGCTTTTTCCCCATTTTTTCCCCTTTCCCATCACTTCTGGTTCTCATTTCCCATTTTTTCCCTCTCCAGGAGCTATTCCAGAGCTGATTTCCCACCTTTTCCTTCTCCATCCTTAATTCCAGACTGCTTTCATCCCAGTTTTCCTCTTTCTTGGCAGTTTCGGGGCATTTTTCCACCTTTTTCCTCTCCCTCACTTATTTGTTTTCTATTTTTTCCCCATTTTTTCCCCTTTCCCATCACTTCTGGTTCTCATTTCCCATTTTTCCCTCTCCAGGAGCTATTCCAGAGCTGATTTCCCATCCTTTCCTTCTCCACCACTGACTCCAACCTGGTTTTATCCCATTTTTTTCCCCTCTCCTTCCAATTCTGGGTCTCACTTCCCACCTTTCCCTTCCCTCCAAGCAATCCCAGAGCTGATTTCCCACCTTTTTCTTCTCCAACCTCCTTTATCCCTCATCCCCCTTCCCCCTCTCCCTCTCCTTTCCCACCTCCTCCCCATTTCCCACCTCCCAACCTCATTTTTTTGGGGTTCTTTTCCCCTTTTTCCCCTCCCCAGTTTCCAGGATTGCCTCCCCAGATCCTTCTCCCACCAACTCCACCAAACCAACCCCATCACCCGCTTCCGTTTGAGGAAACTTTTCCAAACATTCCTCCACCACTTCCAACACCATCCCATGGCTTGGGGGAAGTTATCCCTTGGGAACATCATCCCAAGCTACATGGCCACCTTGGAGCAGCTTTCCCCTCGTTTTGGCGTTGAAATTTTCCCACTTTTTGCCTTGGAAATTTCTCCTGAGGGGATAAAAAACCAACCTGAGCTCCGGGAAGGACATTCCCAACCTCAGGAATTCCCCAAGGATCAAGCCATAACCCACGAAGTCCTCATCGCCGGCACCTCCGGCATCCAATGGCGCCCGCGGCGGGTCCAGGTGGGTCCCCAAAAACCCCCCAATTTTCCCCATTTTTGGGGGGGATCTTTTGGATTTTTATTCCCAGCTGGAATGGGTGGGATCTTGGACTTCTTCAGAACCAGGAGAACCTTTCCCAACGGGGATATTTTGGGAAGAAGAAGAAGAAGAAAAGGAAAGAGGTGGAAGCGTTGGAACGCGCCGAGGCAGATTGGGGCCATTTCTGCCATTTTTGGGAAATCTCCCACGTTGTCCTCCAAGATTCCAAGGTCTGGATCCACCGACAGGACAACAGCTGCCTGGTGAGTGGAGGAATGATCCAAACCCAACCACCAGGAAAGATCTGGGAAGGTCCTGCTGGAAAAGAGCTCCATGGAAAAAGGGCTTGGTGGCCAAAAATGGTGGAAAAATTGGGGTGAGCCAATGGAAAAACTGAGATGATGGGGGATGGGGGATGGGGGATGGAACCAGAAGATGCTCTGGGACCCCCCAGGACCAATTCCTTGAGGTCTACCTCTGGTCAAGGAAAGATGGGATGAAGGGAGAAGGTTGGAAGTTCCACCTCAACCTGAGGAGAAACTTCTGGGCCATGAGAGGTTCTGGAATCTCCATCTCTGGTGGCTTCCAAACCCCCCTGGATGGGTTCCTGGTTGGACTCCATCATCTCCAGAGGTTCCTTTCCAACTCTGCTGGATCTAAATCCCATTTTTTTTTTGTTTTTTGGGGGGATTAGAAAGAATGTTTTTATGGGAACAGTTTTGGAGGTTCTGGAATCTCCATCTCTGGTGGCTTCCAAACCCCTCTGGATGGGTTCCTGGTGGTTTGGGGACAGTTCTGGGGACATCCATGGGGAAAGGTTGAAGGGAAAGGTTGGAAATTCCACCTCAACCTGAGGAGAAACCTCTGGAAAGTGAGAGGTTCCTGAATCTCCTTCTCTGGTGGCTTCCAAACCCCCCTGGATGGTTCTGGGGGAGCTCCAGGTGTCCCTTCCAACCCTGAGAGTTCTGGGATTGCTGATGGAGCTCCTGAAGTTCAGGAAGGCCAAGGGGAGAGTCCTGGGAAGAACCCCAAGCACCAGGAGAGGGAAGGGAACATCCATGGGGAAAGGTTGGAGCTTGGGAATTCCACCTCAACCTGAGGAGAAACTTCTGGGCCATGAGAGGTTCTGGAATCTCCATCTCTGGTGGCTTCCAAACCCCCCTGGATGGGTTCCTGGTGTCCTGGTTGGACTCCATGATCTCCAGAGGTCCCTTCCAACCCCACCCCAGATCTGTTTGGAAGAGGAACCCAACCTTGGGGAGACTCCGACGCTCTCCCGCTCAAGCCTGTTGGATTTTCGGGGTGTTTCTTTTTTTCCTTCCCAACTTCTCTGTCTTCTTTGGAGTTTATTCCTTGATTTTTTATTTTTTTTTCCTAGGAAGTGCTTCTCCCATCCTCTGGAAGTGCCCTCTCCATGGTGGCCTTGCTGGACGGCTACTTCCGCCTGACCACTGATTCCCATCACTACCTCTGCCCCGAGGTGGCTCCTCCTCGCCTCCTCCTGAGCATCTCCAACGGGATCCATGGCCCCATGAAGTAGGTGCTTCATCCCAGAGGAGAAGATTCCCTTTTTTCCTGGTTTCTTCCATCATTTTTCCCCCTTTGTTGTTGTCTCCAGGGAGGATTTTGTCTTCTCCAAGCTGCGGCGGGAGGGGGGGGATGGGCTCTGCCTCATTCGTTGGAGCCTCCTGGATTTCCACAAGTTGATCCTTTCCGTGGCCAAAAGATGTCCCCAGGAGGTAGGAAACTTGGGACAATCCCTTCTTCCCAGTGGGATTCCCAAGCAGTGGGCTTGGAATTCCCCCAGGGCTGAGTTTTCAACACCGGTTCTGGAGTTGGGGGAATGATTGGAGTTGGGTGGGGATCCAAAGAGGATCCAGAGCAGGATCCAAAGAGCTCCAGAAATCCCAAAACGAGGTGGAGACCTTGAGGAGGAACTGCTGGGAATGAGCCAGGATGGACTTGGAACTCTTCTGTTTGGAATGTGGCCATGGGTGCCTTGGAATCAGAGGATGGGAAGGGTGGGAAGGGACCTCTGGAAGTGATGGAGTCCAACCAGGACACCAGGAACCCATCCAGGGGGGTTTGGAAACCACCAGAGATGGAGATTCCAGAACCTCTCATGGCCCAGAGGTTTCTCCTCAGGTTGAGGTGGAATTTCCAACCTTTCCCTTCAACCTTTCCCCATGGATATTCCCAACTCTGTCCCCAAACCACCCAGAACCCATCCAGGGGGGTTTGGAAGCCACCAGAGAAGGAGATTCCAGAACCTCTCATGGCCCAGAAGTTTCTCCTCAGGTTGAGGTGGAATTCCCAACCTCCAACCTTTCCCCATGGATGTTCCCTTCCCTCTCCTGGTGCTTGGGGTTCTTCCCAGGACTCTCCCCTTGGCCTTCCTGAACTTCAGGAGCTCCATCAGCAATCCCAGAACTCTCAGAGTTGGAAGGGACCCCTGGAGCTCCCCCAGAACCCATCCAGGGGGGTTTGGAAGCCACCAGAGATGGAAATTCCAGAACCTCTCATGGTCCAGAAGTTTCTCCTTGGGTCAGAGTTGGACCCAACGACCTCCAGAGGTCCCTTCCAATCCCAATGTTTCAATTGGGAAGCTTCTGGAAAACCTCGGGAGAGCGTTTGGTGGTGGTGGGAGATGGGGTAGGGATGGATTGGATGCTCCTCAAGGTCTTCTCCAACCTGGATTGGGTGTTTGGAAGATTCCAACCCAACCACCCCAAGACCTGAGGCTCCGTTGGGTCCCCAAGGAGTTGATTTTCTCCCAAATTTTTCCTCCCAATCCCAATCCCAACTTCCACTGAAGGGGACCCAGGGTTAGGGATGGGTTGGGTGCTCCTCAAGGTCTTCTCCAACCATCTTTGGCTCCACAAGTACCTCCAGGAAGGGTCTGGAGGGGTTGGAGTTGGTTTCTTCTCCCAAAAAAACAGGGATAGAAATCTCTCCATGAGATCAGGAGATGGGTGGAGGTTCCACCATCCCTGGAGGTGCTCAAGAAGTTTCTGGAACCCTCAGGAGATGGGGTAGGGATGGATTGGATGCTCCTCAAGGTCTTCTCCAACCTAGATTGAGTATTTTGAAGATTCCAACCCAACCACCCCAAGACCTGAGGCTCCGTTGGGTCCCCAAGGAGTTGATTTTCTCCTGAATTTTCCCTCCAAATCCCAATCCCAACTTTCTCTGGAGAGGACACTGAAGGGGATCCTGGTTTAGGGATGGGTTGGATGCTCCTCAAGGTTTTTCCATCCTGGACTGGGTGTTTGGAGGATTTCTTGTTGTCCCCCAGGCTCCTGGCACCCAGGGGAACCTCAAGTTCTGTCATTTCTGCATCCAAGAAAAAGAGAATTCCTTCATCCTGGAAGGTTGGGAGAGGGAATTCCACACTTTGAGGGATCTTCTGGAATGTCTCAAGGGCTGCACCCTGAAATCTGGTGATGAAAACTTCCCGGTGAAGAGATGTTGCCCACCCAAAGCTGGAGGTAGGAGTTGGGATGAAAGGGAATGAAGGTGTCCAGGGAATTCCTGGAGCTTCAGCTTCCAACTCTTCCCTCTTCCCGCAGAGATCTCGGATCTCCTGATCACCTGGAAGATGAAGGAGAAATCCAAGCAGGTCCTGGACCTGAGCCAGCTCAGCTTCCACCAGATCCGCAAGGAGCAGATCACTCAGGTTGGGTTGGGAATGGGGAATCCTCCTGGAGAACATGGGGATGGGGTTGGAGAGCATGGAGAAGGGGGTGGAGAACACTGGGAAGGTCTGGAGAGCATGGAGAAGGAGCAGGAGAGCAAGAAGGGTCTGGAGGACGTGGAGAAGGGATGGAAGACAAGGGAAGGGGATGGAGGACATGAGGATGGGATTGGAGGACATGGGGAAGTGGATGGAGAACATGGAGAAGGGGATGGAGGACATGGAGAAGGGTGTGGAGAACATGGAGAAGGAACAGGAGAAAAAGAAGGGTCTGGAGGACATGGAGAAGGGGATGGAGAACATGGGGATGGAGATGGAGAACATTGGGAAGGTCTGGAGAGCATGGAGAAGGGGATGGAGGACAAGGGAAGGGGTTGGAGGACATGGGGATGGGGTTGGAGGACATGGGGATGGGGTTGGAGGACAAGGGAAGGGGTTGGAGGACATGGGGATGGGGCTGGAGAGCATGGAGAAAGGGTCTGGAGAACATGGGGAAAGGGTTGGAGGACATAGAGAAGGAACAGGAGAAAAAGATGGGTCTGGAGAACATGGGGATGGGATTGGATGACATGGGGAAGGTCGGGAAAACATGGAGAATAGGTCTGGAGAACATGGGGAAGGGGATGGAGGGCAAGGGAAGGGGTTGGAGGACATGGGGATGGGTTTGGAGAATGTGGAGAAGGAGAAGGAGAGCAAGAAGGGTCTGGGGGACATGGAGAAGGGGCTGGAGAGCATGAGGATGGGATTGGATGACATGGGGAAAGGTCTGGAGAACATGGAGAAGGGGGTGGAGAAGATAGAGAAGGGGGTAGAGGACAAGGAAAGGGTTTGGAGGACATGGGGAAGGTCTGGAGAACATGGAGAAGGGGGTGGAGAAGATGGAGAAGGGGGTAGAGGACAAGGAAAGGGTTTGGAGGACATGGGGAAGGTCTGGAGAACATGGAGAAGGGGGTGGAGAAGATGGAGAAGGGGGTAGAGGACAAGGAAAGGGTTTGGAGGACATGGGGAAGGTCTGGAGAACATGGAGAAGGGGGTGGAGAAGATGGAGAAGGGGGTAGAGGACAAGGGAAGGGGTTGGAGGACATGGGGATGGGGTTGGAGAACATGGAGAAGGAGCAGGAGAGCAAGAAGGGTCTGGAGGACATGGAGAAGGGGATGGAGGACATGGAGAAGGAGCAATAGGAAAAAGAAGGATCTGGAGGATCTTGAAGGTCTTTCCCAACCAGAAGGATTCCATGGTGGAATCTCCATCATTCCTAGAGAAGTTTCCAAGCCCTGAAGCTGTGGTGCTGAGGACCACGGGATGGTGGTGGCCTTGGTGGAGTTGGGTTCCTGGTTGGGTTTGAGGATCTTGAAGGTCCAGAATGTTCTGTGGTGGGGTTCCTGGTTGGGTTTGAGTATCTTGGAGTTCATTCCCAACCAGGAGGATTCCATGGTGGAATCCCCATCATTCCTAGAGGAATTTCCAAGCCCTGGAGCTGTGGTGCTGAGGACCACGGGATGGTGGTGGCCTTGGAAGAGTTGGGTTCCTGGTTGGGTTTGAGGATCTTGAAGGTCTTTCCCACCCAGAAGGATTCCATGGTGGAATCTCCATCCCTGGAAGGGTTTCCAAACTTGGAGCTGTGGTGATGAGGACCACGGGATGGTGGTGGCCTTGGAGGAGTTGAGTTCCTGGTTGGGTTTGAGGATCTTGAAGGTCTTTCCCAACCAGAAGGATTCCATGGTGGAATGTCCATCATTCCTAGAGAAGTTTCCAAGCCCTGGAGCTGTGGTGCTGAGGACTATGGGGTGGTAGAGTTGGGTTCCTGGTTGGGTTTGAGGATCTTGAAGGTCCAGAAGGATCTGTGGTGGGGTTCCTGGTTGGGTTTGATGATCCTGGAGTTTTTTCCCAACCAGAAGGATTCCATGGTGGAATCCCCATCATTCCTAGAGAAGTTTCCAAGCCCTGGAGCTGTGGTGCTGAGGACCACGGGATGGTGGTGGCCTTGGTGGAGTTGGGTTCCTGGTTGGGTTTGAGGATCTTGAAGGTCTTTCCCAACCAGAAGGATTCCATGGTGGAATCTCCATCCCTGGAAGAGTTTCCAAACTTGGAGCCGTGGTGCTGAGGACCATAGGGTGGTGGTGGCCTTGGTGGAGTTGGGTTCCTAGTTGGGTTTGAGGATCTTGAAGGTCCAGAATGTTCTGTGGTGGGATTCCTGGTTGGGTTTGAGGATCTTGGAGTTCATTCCCACCCAGAAGGATTCCATGGTGGAATCTCCATCCCTGGAAGGGTTTCCAAACTTGGAGCCGTGGTGCTGAGGACCATAGGGTGGCCTTGGTGGAGTTGGGTTCCTGGTTGGGTTTGATGATCCTGGAGTTCTTTCCCAACCAGAAGGATTCCATGGTGGAATGTCCATCATTCCTAGAGGAATTTCCAAGACCTGGAGCTGTGGTGCTGAGGACCATGGGGTGGTAGAGTTGGGTTCCTGGTTGGGTTTGAGGATCTTGAAGGTCCAGAATGTTCTGTGGTGGGATTCCTGGTTGACTTTGATCCTGGAGTTCATTCCCAACCAGAAGGATTCCATGGTGGAATCTCCATCCCTGGAAGGGTTTCCAAACTTGGAGCTGTGGTGATGAGGACCATAGGGTGGTGGTGGCCTTGGAGGAGTTGGGTTCCTGGTTGGGTTTGAGGATCTTGAAGGTCTTTCCCAACCAGAAGGATTCCATGGTGGAATCTCCATCCCTGGAAGAGTTTCCAAACTTGGAGCCGTGGTGCTGAGGACCATAGGGTGGCCTTGGTGGAGTTGGGTTCCTGGTTGGGTTTGAGGATCTTGAAGGTCCAGAATGTTCTGTGGTGGGGTTCCTGGTTGGGTTTGATGATCCTGGAGTTCTTTCCCAACCAGAAGGATTCCATGGTGGAATCTCCATCCCTGGAAGGGTTTCCAAACTTGGAGCTGTGGTGATGAGGACCATAGGGTGGTGGTGGCCTTGGAGGAGTTGGGTTCCTGGTTGGGTTTGAGGATCTTGGAGTTCTTTCCCAACCAGGAGGATTCCATGGTGGAATCCCCATCATTCCTAGAGAAGTTTCCAAGCCCTGGAGCTGTGGTGCTGAGGACCACGGGATGGTGGTGGCCTTGGTGGAGTTGGGTTCCTGGTTGGGTTTGAGGATCTTGAAGGTCTTTCCCAACCAGAAGGATTCCATGGTGGAATCTCCATCCCTGGAAGGGTTTCCAAACTTGGAGCTGTGGTGCTGAGGACCATAGGGTGGTGGTGGCCTTGGTGGAGTTGGGTTCCTGGTTGGGTTTGAGGATCTTGAAGGTCCAGAAGGATCTGTGGTGAGGTTCCTGATTGGAACTGATGATCCTAGAGTTCATTTCCAACCAGAAGGATTCCATGGTGGAATGTCAATCATTCCTAGAGAAGTTTCCAAGCCCTGGAGCCGTGGTGCTGAGGACCACGGGATGGTGGTGGCCTTGGTGGAGTTGGGTTCCTAGTTGGGTTTGAGGATCTTGAAGGTCCAGAATGTTCTGTGGTGGGATTCCTGGTTGGGTTTGAGGATCTTGGAGTTCATTCCCACCCAGAAGGATTCCATGGTGGAATCTCCATCCCTGGAAGGGTTTCCAAACTTGGAGCCGTGGTGCTGAGGACCATAGGGTGGCCTTGGTGGAGTTGGGTTCCTGGTTGGGTTTGAGGATCTTGGAGGTCCAGAAGGATCTGTGGTGGGGTTCCTGGTTGGGTTTGATGATCCTGCAGTTCTTTCCCAACCAGAAGGATTCCATGGTGGAATCTCCATCCCTGGAAGGGTTTCCAAACTTGGAGCTGTGGTGCTGAGGGCCACGGGATGGTGGTGGCCTCGGACTCAATGACCTCAAAGCTCTTCTCCAACCCAACCCATTCCATAATTCCATGAATCCATCCCTCTGGAGGTGTCGGAGCTCTGGAAAAGCCATGGATTGGTGGTCACCAACCTCCCTAATTCCATCTTTTCCAGCATTCCCACCTGGGCCAGGGCACCCACACCAACATCTACGCCGGGATCCTGAAGGTCTCAACCCCTTCCAGAGTTGAGGTTGGATCCGGATATTTTTCCACTGAATCCAGCACCAAGGAAGAGCTCCCAGTGATCCTGAAAATCCTGGATCCCAGCCACAGGAACATCACCTTGGTGAGGTCCAAACTTTTGGGGGAAAAAAGGAAAAAAATCCCAAGGTTTTGGGATGTTCTCTGGAATTCCAGAAAAAAACCAAAAATTCTTTCTCTGGAAAGGAAAAGTCGGGAAAATCCGGAGCTGTCACCTTGAGCTCAGGGCCTGGAAAGGTTCTGGAGGAGTTTTATCCTGGATGGAATTCTGATTCCAGGATGGAGAAGGGATCAGGAGCAGCTGGATCCAATCGGGATCCCCCAGGGCTCCGTTTCTGGGGAATAACCTGGGTTTGGAGGAGGGGATTGAGGCCACCTCTGGGTTTGCTCTTTTCTCTCTCTTTTTTCCTTCTTTTTTCTTTTTTTCTCCCCCCCCCCTTTTCCCTTTTTCCCTTTTTCCCTTTTTCCCTTTTTCCCTTTTTCCCTTTTTCCCTTTTTCCCTTTTTCCCTTTTTCCCTTTTTCCCTTTTCCTCTTTTCCCTTTTTTCCTTTTGTGCTCTTTTTTCTCTTTTTTCTTTTTTATCTTTTTCCTCTTTTTCCTTTTCTCTTTTTTCTCCATTTTCTCTTTTTTTCCTCTTTTTTCTTTTTCCTCTCCTTTTCTTCTTTTCTCTTTTCTCCTTTTTCTCCTTTTTCTCTTCTCTTTTTTCCTCTTTCTCCTTTTTTCTATTTTCTTTTTTTTTCTATTTTTCTTTTTTCTTTTTCTTTTTTCCTCTTTTTTCTTTTTTCTTTTTTTTCTTTTTTTTTCTTTTTTTCTTTTTCCTCTTTTTTCCTTTTTTTCCTCTTTTTTTCCTCTTTTTTTCCTCTTTTTTTCCTCTTTTTTTCCTCTTTTTTTCCTCTTTTTTTCCTCTTTTTTTCCTCTTTTTTTCCTCTTTTTTTCCTCTTTTTTTCCTCTTTTTTTCCTCTTTTTTTCCTCTTTTTTCCCTTTTCCCCCTTCCCCCCCTCTCCCTCCTTTCCTCCTTTCCTCCTTTCCTCCTTTCCTCCTTTCCTCCTTTCCTCCTTTCCTCCTTTCCTCCTTTCCTCCTTTCCTCCTTTCCTCCTTTCCTCCTTTCCTCCTTCTCCCCCTTCTCCCCCTTCTCCCCCTTCTCCCCCTTCTCCCCCTTCTCCCCCTTCTCCCCCTTCTCCCCCTTCTCCCCCTTCTCCCCCTTCTCCCCCTTCTCCCCCTTCTCCCCCTTCTCCCCCTTCTCCCCCTTCTCCCCCTTCTCCCCCTCTCCCCCTTCTCCCCCTTCTCCCCCTTCTCCCCCTTCTCCCCCTTCTCCCCCTTCTCCC
>JALBCY010000404.1:0-31715 GCA_023079485.1 Archilochus colubris | reverse complement strand
CCCCCAAATCCCTCCTGCCTGTTGCCTAGCAACCGCCGGCGCTGCCTGGCAACGGTCGCCTGGCAACCGCTGCCCCCTCCCCACCTGTCAATCATCGCCCAGGCCACGCCCACCCCACCCCCAGGGGTCTTTGGGGGGGTCCCAGGGGTGCTGGGGGGGTTGGGGGGGTCCCTGGGGGGTCCCATGGGTGCTGGGGGTCCCTGGGATGCTGGGGGGTCCCATGGGTGCTGGGGGGGTTGGGGGGGTCCCAGGGGGTCCCATGGGTGCTGGGGGTCCTGTAGGGGGGGTCCCATGGGTGCTGGGGGGGTTGGGGGGGTCCCTGGGGGGTCCCATGGGTGCTGGAGAGGGTGGGGGTCTTTAGGGGGGGGTCCTATGGGTGCTGGGGGTCCCTGGGGGAAGGTGGGGGGTCCCAGAGGGGTCCCATGGGTGCTGGGGGTCCCTGGGGGGGCTCAGGGGTCCTATGGGTGCTGAGGGTGGGGGTCCCTGGAGGGTCCTATGGGTGCTGGGGGGGTTGAGTCTTTAGGGGGTCCCATGGGTGCTGGGGGTCCCAGGGTGCTGGGGGTCCCAGGGGGTCCCTGGTGCTGGGGTTGGGGGGGTCTCAGGGGGGTCCCATGGGTGCTGGGGGTCCCTGGATGCTGGAGGGGGTCCCATGGGTGCTGGGGGGGTTGGGGGGGTCCCTGGGGGGTCCCATGGGTGCTGGAGAGGGTGGGGGTCTTTAGGGGGGGTCCCATGGGTGCTGGGGGGGTTGGGGGGGTCCCTGGGGGGTCCCATGGGTGCTGGAGAGGGTGGGGGTCTTTAGGGGGGGGTCCTATGGGTGCTGGGGGTCCCTGGGGGAAGGTGGGGGGTCCCAGAGGGGTCCCATGGGTGCTGGGGGTCCTGGGGGCTTAGGGGGACCCATGGGTGCTGAGGGATTGGGGGTCCCTGGAGGGTCCCATGGGTGCTGGGAGGTTGGGAGTCTTAGGGGGGTCCTATGGGTGCTGGGGGGGTTGGGGGTCTTTAGGGGGGATCCCTTGGGTGCTGGGGGGGTCCCAGGGGTGCTGGGGGTCCCAGGATGCTGGGGGGGGTCCCATGGGTGCTGTGGGGTCTTTGGGGGGGTCTCAGGGGGGTCCCATGGGTGCTGGGGAGCGTGGGAGTCTTTAGGGGGGTCCTATGGGTGCTGGGGGTCCCTGGGGGGGTTCAGGGGGGTCCTATGGGTGCTGGGGGGGGTTGGGGGTCCCTGGAGGGGTCCCATGGGTGCTGGGGGTCCCAGGATGATGGAGGGGGGTCCCATGGGTGCTGGGGGTCCCTGGGTGGGGTGTGGGGGGGTCCCAAGGGTGGGGGGGGGTCTCACCCATGCACTGCAGCCCCTGCTTCCCGATGCCCCTGGGGAGGAGAGGGGGGGGTCAGCACCCACCCCCCCCCCCCAGGACCCCCCTGGGACCCCCCGGGACCCCCCAGAACCACTGGGGAGGTTCTCCTTGACCCGGATACGGAGTTCTGGAGGTTCTGGGGGTTCTGACCCAAACCCCTGCGTCCTTGAGGTTCCGACCCAAACCCCCAGAACCCGGGAGGTTCTCCTTGACCTGGCTACAGAGTTCTGGGGGTTCTGACCCAAACCCGGGGGTCCCCACACCCAACACCCCCAGGTTCTGACCCAAATCCCCAAGACCCGGGAGGTTCTCCTTGACCCAGATACGGAGTTCTGGAGGTTCTGGGGGTTCTGACCCAAACCCTGGGGTCCGTGGGGTTCTGATCCAAACCCGGAGGTCCCCAAGGTTCCGACCCAAACTCCCAAAACCTGGGAGGTTCTCCTTGACCCGGATACGGAGTTCTGGAGGTTCTGGGGGTTCTGACCCAAACCCTGGGGTCCGTGGGGTTCTGACCCAAACCCCCAGAACCCGGGAGGTTCTCCTTGACCCAGATACGGAATTCTGGAGGTTCTGGGGGTTCTGACCCAAAGCCGGGGGTCCCCAAGGTTCCGACCCAAACTCCCAAAACCCGGGAGGTTCTCCTTGACCCAGATACAGAGTTCTGGAGGTTCTGGGGGTTCTGACCCAATCCCCGGGGTCCCCAAGGTTCCGACCCAAACCCCCAGAACCCGGGAGGTTCTCCTTGACCCAGATACGGAGTTCTGGGGGTTCTGACCCAATCCCCGGGGTCCCCAAGGTTCCGACCCAAACCCCCAGAACCCAGGAGGTTCTCCTTGACCCAGACACGGAGTTCTGGGGGTTCTGACCCAAACCCCGGGGTCCCCAAGGTTCTGACCCAAACCCCCAGAACCCGGGAGGTTCTCCTTGACCCGGATACGGAGTTCTGGAGGTTCTGGGGGTTCTGACCCAAACCCGGGGGTCCTCGAGGTTCTGACCCAAACCCCCAGAACCCGGGAGGTTCTCCTTGACCTGGCTACGGAGTTCTGGAGGTTCTGGGGGTTCTGACCCAAACCCGGGGGTCCCCGAGGTTCTGGACCTGGCAATCGAGTTCTGAGGGTTCTGTGGGGCCCTGAGGTTCCGACCCAAATCCCCAAGACCCGGGAGGTTCTCCTTGACCCAGATACGGAGTTCTGGGGGTTCTGGGGGTTCTGACCCAATCCCCGGGGTCCCCAGGGTTCTGACCCAAACCCCCAGAACCCGGGAGGTTCTCCTTGACCCAGACACGGAGTTCTAGGGGTTCTGGGGGTTCTGACCCAAACCTTGTGGTCCCTGAGGTTCTGACCCAAACCCCCAGAACCCAGGAGGTTCTCCTTGACCTGGCTACAGAGTTCTGGGGGTTCTGGGGGTTCTGACCCAATCCCTGGGGTCCCCGAGGTTCTGACCCAAACCCCCAGAACCCGGGAGGTTCTCCTTGACCTGGCTACAGAGTTCTGGGGGTTCTGGGGGTTCTGACCCAATCCCCTGGGTCCCCAAGGTTCCGACCCAAACCCCCAGAACCCGGGAGGTTCTCCTTGACCCAGATACAGAGTTCTGGGGGTTCTGGGGGTTCTGACCCAAACCCGGGGGTCCCCGAGGTTCTGGACCTGGCAATCGAGTTCTGGGGGTTCTGTGGGGCCCTGAGGTTCCGACCCAAATCCCCAAGACCCGGGAGGTTCTCCTTGACCCGGATACAGTTCTGGGGGTTCTGACCCAATCCCCGGGGTCCCCAAGGTTCTGACCCAAACCCCCAGAACCCGGGAGGTTCTCCTTGACCCAGACACGGAGTTCTGGGGGTTCTGGGGGTTCTGACCCAAACCCGGGGGTCCCCGAGGTTCTGGACCTGGTAATCGAGTTCTGGGGGTTCTGTGGGGCCCTGAGGTTCCGACCCAAATCCCCAAGACCCGGGAGGTTCTCCTTGACCCGGATACGGAGTTCTGGGGGTTCTGGGGGTTCTGACCCAAACCCTGGGGTCCGTGGGGTTCTGACCCAAACCCGGAGGTCCCCAATGTTCCGACCCAAACCCCCAAAATCTGGAGGTTCTGGGGGTTCTGACCCAAACCTTGGGGTCCCCGAGGTTCTGGACCTGGCAATCGAGTTCTGGGGGTTCTGTGGGGCCCTGAGGTTCCGACCCAAATCCCCAAGACCCGGGAGGTTCTCCTTGACCCAGATACGGAGTTCTGGAGGTTCTGGGGGTTCTGACCCAAACCCCGGGGTCCTCGAGGTTCCGACCCAAACCCCCAGAACCCGGGAGGTTCTCCTTGACCCGGATACGGAGTTCTGGAGGTTCTGAGGGTTCTGACCCAAACCCTGGGGTCCGTGGGGTTCTGACCCAAACCCGGAGGTCCCCGAGGTTCTGACCCAAACCCCCAAAACCTGGGAGGTTCTCCTTGACCCGGATACAGAGTTCTGGGGGTTCTGACCCAATCCCCGGGGTCCGTCGGGTTCTGACCCAAACCCGGAGGTCCCCAAGGTTCCGACCCAAACCCCCAGAACCCGGGAGGTTCTCCTTGACCCAGACACGGAGTTCTGGGGGTTCTGGGGGTTCTGACCCAAACCCCTGGGTCCTCGAGGTTCTGACCCAAACCCCCAGAACCCGGGAGGTTCTCCTTGACCCGGATACAGAGTTCTGGGGGTTCTGACCCAATCCCCGGGGTCCCCAAGGTTCCGACCCAAACCCCCAGAACCCGGGAGGTTCTCCTTGACCCAGACACGGAGTTCTGGAGGTTCTGGGGGTTCTGACCCAAACCTTGGGGTCCCCGAGTTCTGGACCTGGCAATCGAGTTCGGGGGTTCTGTGGGCCTGAGGTTCTGACCCAAACCCGGGGTCCCTGGTTCTGTGGGTTCAGTGGGTTTTGGGGTTTGGGGGATTTTGGGGTTTGGGGCTTTTAGGGGTTTTTGGGGTGTTTTGGGGGTTCTGGGGGGTTTGGGGGTTGGGGGTTTTGGGTGGGTTTGGTGTTGGGGGTTTTGGGGGTTGGGGTCGGGGGTTGGGGTTTTTAGGGTTTTTGGGGTGTTTGGGGGTTTCTGGGGGTTTGGGGGAGTTTGGGGGGTTTTGGGGGTCTGGGGGGTTTGGGGTTTTAGGGGATTTGGGGTTTGGGGTTTGGGGTTTTTGGGGGGTTTGGGGCTTATGGGGGTTTTGGGGGTTTGGGGAGTTGGTTTGGGGGTTTGGGGATTTGGGGGTTTTGGGGTTTGGGGGTTTTGGGGTTTGGGGTTTGGGGAGTTTTGGGGGTCTGGGGGTTTGGGGCTTTATGGGGTTTTAGGTGTTTGGGGGTTTATGGGGTGGTTTGAGTGGTTTTTGGGTGAGTTTGGGGGGGTTTGGGGTTTATGGGGGTTGGGTGTTTTGGGTGGGTTTGGGGGAGGCTTTGGGGGGTTTGGGGGGTTTTGGGGTTTTTGGGGTGTATGGGGATTTGGGGTGTTTGGGGGTTTGGGGGGTTTGGAATTTGGGGATTTTAGGGTTTGGGGTGTTTGGGGTTATTGGTGGTTTAGTGGTTTGGGGTGGGTTTGGGGGGTTTGGGGTTTATGGGGTTTTGGGGGGGTTTGGGGGGTTTATGGGTGGGGTTGGGTTTGGGGCTGGGGGTTTGGGGTTTATGGGGGGTTTTGGGGTTTGTTTGGGGTTTTGGGGGTTTTGGGGTTTGGGAGGTTTGGGGGATTTAGGGGGTTTTGGGGGATTGGGGTTTGGGTTTGGGTTTTTGGGGGGTTTTGGGGGGTTTGGGTGGGTTTGGGTTTTGGGGGTGGGGGAGTTTGGGGGTTTGGGGTGGTTGTTGGGGGATTTGGGGGTTTGGAGGTTTTGGGGGTTTTGGGGGTTAGGGGGTTTTGGGGGGGGGTTTTGGGGGGTTGGGGGGGTTTGGGGTTTGGGGGTTTAGGGTGTATTGGGGTTTTGGGGTGTTTTGGGGTGGGTTTAGGGTGGGGTTTTGGGGGTTTGGGGTTTTTGGGGTGTTTTGGGGTTTATGGGGGTTTTGGGGTTTTTGGGTGGGGTTTGGGGGTTCTGGGGGTTTGGGGGGTTTTGGGGTTTTGGGTGGGTTTGCGGTGGGGTTTTGGGGGGTTTTGGGGGGGGGTTGGGGTCTGGGGGGGTTGGGGTTTTTAGGGGTTTTTTTGGGGTGTTTTGGGGGTTTATGGGGTGGTTTTGGGGGGTTTTGGGGGGTTTGGGGGGATTTGGGGGGGTTGGGGCTTTTAGGGGTTTTTTTGGGGTGTTTTGGGGGTTTCTGGGGTGGTTTGGGTGGTTTTGGGTGGGTTTGGGGGGGGTTGGGTGGGGTTTGGGGGATTTTGGGGGGTTTTGGGGTTTTGGGGGGGTTGGGGCTTTTAGGGTTTTTTTGGGGGGTTGGGTGGGGTGTTCTGGGGTGGTTTTGGGGGTTCTGTGGGGTTTTGGGGGTTTTGGGGTTTGGGAGGTTTGGGGGTTTTGGGGGTTTTGGGTGGGTTTGGGGTGGGGTTTTGGGGATTTGGGGGTTTTGGGGTTTGGGGGGGTTTGGGGCTTTATGGGGTTTTTTTGGGGTGTTTTGGGGGTTTATGGGGTGGTTTGAGTGGTTTTGGGGTGGGTTTGGGGGGTTTGGGGTTTATGGGGGTTTTGGGGTGTTTTGGGTGGGTTTGGGGGAGGTTTGGGGGGGGTTTGGGGGGTTTTGGGGTTTTTGGGGTGTATGGGGGATTTGGGGTGTTTTGGGGGGGTTTGGGGGGGTTTGGGGGATTTGGGGCTTTTAGGGTTTTTTTTGGGGTGTTTTGGGGGTTTATGGGGTGGTTTGAGTGGTTTTGGGGTGGGTTTGGGGGGTTTGGGGTTTATGGGGGTTTTGGGGGGGTTTTGGGGGGTTTATGGGTGGGGTTTGGGTTTTTTTGGGGGGCTTGGGGGGGTTTGGGGTTTATGGGGGGATTTGGGGGTTCTGTGGGGTTTTTGGGGGGTTTTGGGGTTTTGGGAGGTTTGGGGGGGATTTGGGGGGTTTTGGGGGAGGTTGGGGGGTTTTGGGGTTTTTAGGGTTTTTTGGGGGTGTTTTGGGGGGTTTTGGGTGGGTTTGGGTTTTTTGGGGGGAGTTGGGGGGGTTTGGGGGCATTTGGGGGGTTTTGGGGGAGGTTGGGGGGTTGTGGGGGATTTGGGGGTTCTGGGAGGTTTTGGGGGTTTTTGGGTGGGGTTTGGGGGGTTTTGGGGTCTGGGGGGTTTTGGGGGGGTTTGGGGGGTTTTGGGGGGTTTGGGGTGTATGGGGGATTTGGGGTGTTTTGGGTGGGTTTGGGGTGGGGTTTGGGGGTTTGGGGGAATTTGGGGCTTTTAGGGGTTTTTTTGGGGTGTTTTGGGGGTTTATGGGGTGGTTTTGGGGGGTTTGGGGGGGATTTGGGGGTTCTGGGAGGTTTTGGGGGTTTTTGGGTGGGGTTTGGGGGGTTTTGGGGTCTGGGGGGTTTTGGGGGGGTTGGGGGGGGTTTGGGGGGTTTGGGGGTTTTTGGGGTGTATTGGGGATTTGGGGGTTTGGGGGGTTGGGGCTTTTGGGGTTTTTTAGGGGTTTTGGGGTTTTGGGGTTTTTGGTGGTTTTAGGGGTGGGTTTGGGGGTTTGGGGTTTTAGGGGTTTTGGGTGTTTGGGTGGGTTTGGGGGGGTTTGGGGGGTTGTTTAGTTGGTGTTGTTGGGGTTTGGGGGGTTGGGGTTTGGGTCTGGGGGTTTAGGGGGTTTTGGGGTTTGGGGTGTTTTGGGGTTTCTGGGGTGTTTGGGGTTTGGGGGGTTGGGGGATTTGGGGGGTCTTAGGGGGTTGGGGTTGGTTTGAGTGGGTTTTAGGGTTTCTGGGGGTGTTTTGGGTGGGTTTGGGGGGTTTGGGGTGGGTTTGGGTGTTTGGGGGGGTTGGGTGGGTTTGGGTGGGTTTTGGGTGGGTTTGGGTGGTTCAGGTGGGTTTGGGGTTTGGGTGGGTTTGGGTGTTTGGGGTGGGTTTTGGGGTGGGTCTTGGGGGGGCTGGGTGGGTTTGGGTGGGTTTTGGGTGGGTTTTGGGTGGGTTTTGGGTGTTTGGGGTGGGTTTTGGGGTGGGTTTTGGGGGGTGTGGGGTTTGGGTGGGTTTTGGGTGGGTTTTGGGGGTTTGGGGTGGGTTTGGATGCGTTTTGAGTGGCTTTTAGGGTTTCTGGGGGTGTTTTGGGTGGGTTTTGGGGTGGTTTGGGTGGGTTTAAGTGTATTTCGGGTGGGTTTTGGGAGGTTGGGGGATTTCGGGTGGGTTTTGGGGGTCCGGGGTGGTTTTTAGGGTGGGTTTTGGGGGGGCTGTGTGGGTTTGGGTGGGTTTTGGGTGGGTTTTGGGGTTTGGGAGGGGTTGGGTGCGTTTGGGTGGGTTTAGGGTTTCTGGGGTGTTTTGGTGGGTTTGGGTGGTTTGGGTGGGTTTGGATGCGTTTTGAGTGGGTTTAGGGTTTCTGGGGGTGTTTTGGGTGGGTTTGGGTGGTTTGGGTGGGTTTGAGGTGTTTGTGGGTTTAGGGTTTGGGGATGTTTGGGTGGGTTTTGGGTGGTTTGGGTGGGTTTAAGTGTATTTTAGTGGTTTGGGAGGTTGGGGGATTTGGGTGGGTTTTGGGGTCGGGTGGTTTTGGGTGGGTTTGGGGGGCTGTGTGGGTTTGGGTGGGTTTTGGGTGGGTTTTGGGTGGGTTTGGGGGGTTTGGGTGGGTTTGGATGTGTTTTGAGTGGGTTTTAGGGTTTCTGGGGGTGTTTTGGGTGGGTTTTGGGGTGGTTTGGGTGGGTTTGGATGCGTTTTGAGTGGGTTTTAGGGTTCCTGGGGGTGTTTTGAGTGGGTTTTGGGGTGGTTTGGGTGGGTTTGAGTGCATTTCAGGTGGGCTTTTTGGGAGTCAGGTGATTTTGAGTGGGTTTTGGGGGTCCGGGGTGGTTTTTAGGGTGGGTTTTGGGGGGGCTGTGTGGGTTTGGGTGGGTTTTGGGTGGGTTTTGGGTGGGTTTTGGGGGTTTGGGGTGGGTTTGGATGTGTTTTGAGTGGGTTTTAGGGTTTCTGAGGGTGTTTTGGGTGGGTTTTGGGGTGGTTTGGGTGGGTTTAAGTGTATTTCGGGTGGGTTTTGGGAGGGTTGGGGGATTTCGGGTGGGTTTTGGGGGTCCGGGGTGGTTTTTAGGGTGGGTTTAGGGGGGGCTGTGTGGGTTTGGGTGGGTTTTGGGGGTTTTTGGGTGGGTTTGGATGCGTTTTGAGTGGGTTTTAGGGTTCCTGGGGGTGTTTTGGGTGGGTTTTGGGGGTTTGGGTGGGTTTGGATGCGTTTTGAGTGGGTTTTAGGGTTTCTGGGGGTGTTTTGGGTGGGTTTTGGGGTGGTTTGGGTGGGTTTGGGTGCATTTTGAGTGGGTTTTAGGGTTCCTGGGGGTGTTTTGGGTGGGTTTTGGGGTGGTTTGGGTGGGTTTGAGTGCATTTCAGGTGGGTTTTTGGGAGTCAGGTGATTTTGAGTGGGTTTTGGGGGTCCGGGGTGGTTTTTAGGGTGGGTTTTGGGGGGGCTGTGTGGGTTTGGGTGGGTTTTGGGTGGGTTTTGGTGGTTGTGGTTTTGGTTTGGATGCGTTTTGAGTGGGTTTTAGGGTTTCTGGGGGTGTTTTGGGTGGGTTTTGGGGGGGTTTGGGAGGGGTTGGGTGCGTTTTGGGTGGGTTTTAGGGTTTCTGGGGGTGTTTTGGGTGGGTTTGGGGAGGGGTTGGGTGCGTTTTGGGTGGGTTTGGGTGCGTTTTGGGTAGGTCAGGTCGGGTTTAAGTGCGTTTCGGGTGGGTTTCGGGGGGGGTGGGTGGGTTTTGGGTGTTTTTCGGGGGTTTCCTCACCAGATGAAGTCGGTGCAGTGGCTGCAGAACGTGGGCTGCTTGAAGAACCTCGCGGTGAAGCGGTGGCTCTTGACTTCGTGGACGACTTTGTGTCTCAGAGCCCCACGGCGGCAGAACAGCGGCCGGCCCGACCCACGCTCCCCCTCCGGACCCGCCAGAGCCATCCCGAACCGGAGCCCACGGAACCGAACCCCACGGAAGGCAGGAAGGGGGCTGGGGGGGAGCTGGAAAGGGGGAGTTGAGGGGTATTGGGGGGGGGGGAGGAAAGGGGAGTGGGGGGACATGCAGAGGGACCCACGGACACGGGAGGGACCCACAGACTGACCCACGGACACGGGAGGGACCCATGGACATGGGAGGGACCCAAGGACTGACCCACGGACACGGGAGGGACCCACAGACACGGGAGGGACCCAAGGACTGACCCACGGACACGGGAGGGACCCACAGACACGGGAGGGACCCACGGACTGACCCATGGACACGGGAGGGACCCACGGACACGGGAGGGACCCACGGACTGACCCACGGACACGGGAGGGACCCACGGACACGGGAGGGACCCACGGACATGGGAGAGACCCACGGATATGGGAGAGACCCACAGACAGATCCACAGACTCGGGAGGGACCCACGGACATGGGAGGGACCCAAGGACTGACCCACAGACACGGGAGGGACCCACAGACACGGGAGGGACCCACGGACAGACCCATGGACACGGGAGGGACCCACGGGCTGACGCAGGGACACGGGAGGGACCTACGGACTCGGGAGGGACCCAGGGGCTGACCCACGGACACGGGAGGGACCCACAGACCGGAGGGACCCAGGGACCTGGGAGGGACCCATGGAAATGGGGATGAAGATATGGAGAGACCCACGGACACGGGGACCCACGGCTGGACCCACGGACCCGTGGACGGACCCAGAGACACGGGGAAGGAGCCATGGAGAGACCCGCGGACACAGGGAGGGGCCCACGGACACGCGGAGAGACCCACGGACACAGGGAGGGACCCACGGAAAAGGGGGTGAAGACATGGACAGGCTCACGGACTGACCCACGGACACGGGGACCCAGGGATGGACCCACGGACACATGGATGGACCCACAGACACGGGGAGGGACCCACAGACACAGGGAGGGACCCGTGGAATCCCCCCTCTCCCGCCCCCCCCCTCCGTGGGTGACTCACGGCCACCCCCGGCCAGGGCTGAGCCCACCCACGGACAGACCCACGGACGGACCCACGGCTAGACACAGAGCCGGCCCCATGGATGAATCCACGGACGGACCTAGAGACAGACCCGGGGAGGTACCCATGGACAGACCCACGGACACGGGGGGGGGGATGGAGGGACAGACAGACAGACGGGGGGATGTGGGAGGGGGACGTGGGGAGACCCCCCCCGTGACCACGGGGTGGGGGGGGTGGGGGGGGGGCACAGACAGACGGACAGACGGACACGGGTGGGGGGTGTGGGTGGGTGGGTGGGGGGGGGGGTCCCGGTCGGACCGACCTGCAGCTGGCGGACAGACGGACGGCCAGAGGGACGGCCACGGACGGAGCGGCCCCGCGTGGGGGGGGCTGGGGGGGGGGGGAATGGGGAGGGGGGGGAGAAACGTGGGGAGGGGGCGGGGCCCAAAGGGGGCGGAGCCAACCCAAAAAAGGGGGAGGGGCAAAGGGAGGGGCTTGAGGGGGGCACCCAAAGGCGGGGGGTGGGTGCTGGGACCCCTGTTTGGGGGTGAATTTGGGGATGGGTGTTTGGGGGTGGGGGACTGGGGGTAATGCCTTGGGGGCATTTGGGGGCAATTATTGGGGACAAGGCTTTGGGGGTGGGGATTGGGGGGCAATGTCTTGGGGGTGCATTTGGGGGGCATTGGGGGATGGGTGCCTTGGGTGGGGAGATTGGGGTGTGCAATTGGGGGATGGATGCCTTGGGGGATGGGGGATTTCATTTGTATGGGGGCAATAGTGCATTTGGGGGATTGGCGTCTTGAAGTGGGGATTGGGGTAATGTCTTTGGGGACAGGGTGGCATTGGGGCTGGTGGGGATTGGGGGAAGTGATCATTTGGGGGGATGTGCATTTTGGGGTGGGTTCATTTAGGGGGCACGATAGGGGGCAATCAATGTACTAAAGTCATTAGGGGGCAAGGTTTGGGGGCGTGTATCTGGGGGATGGGCATCTGGGGACTAAACATTTGGGGCCATTTAAGCACTGGGGGGCATGGGGTGTGTACATCTTGGGGGATTGGTTATCCTGGGGGGGGGTTCATTTAGGGGGATGGGTGAATTGGGGGAGGGGGGATTGGGCATTTGGGGGGGGGAATGGGTGATGGGTGCATTTTGGGGGGGGTGGCTTCGTTTTGGGGGAGATGGGTTCATTTGGGGGGGGTGGGTTCATTTGGGGGGGGGATGGGTTCGTTTTGGGGGGGAGGAATTGGGGGGGTGGGGTCATTTTGAGGGGGTGCATTTGGGGGGGTGCATTTTGGGGGGGTTAATTTAGGGGGGATGGGTTCATTTGGGGGGGGCGCATTTGGGGGGATGGGTGCATTTCGGGGGGGGATGGGTGCATTTGGGGGGGGAGGGGGTGAGGGGGGGGGTGGTGCAGAAAGAACCCAGGAAATGGGGACGGGTCCCGGGGGGGTCCCAGCCCCAGATTTGGTGAAATGGGGGCGGGGGGGGGGAGGGTCAGGGCTGGGGGGGGGGGGGAGGGTCGGGACGTGGGACCCTCCCCCCACCCGGGGGACCCCAAGAATCCAGGAATGGGGGAGGAGGGAGGGTCCCAATCCCCCCCCCCCAACACCCCCAGAGAGAGACCCCAACCCCCACCCGACACCCCAACCCCCCCCGTGTCCCCCCCCACGACCCCACGTGTGTCCCCCAATGTCCCCGCTTTGGCCTCTGTCCCCCCCCCCCGTGTCCTCTGTGTGTCCCCCCCCTAACCCAAGGACCTTCGTGTGTCCCCCCCGTGTCCCTCAACGTCCCGTGACCCCCACGTCCCCTCGTGTCCCTCAGTGTCCCGTGTGCCCCCACGACTCCCACGACCCCCTCGTGTCCCCCCCCGTCCCTCAATGTCCCGTGACCCCCACGTCCCCTCGTGTCCCTCAACGTCCCGTGTGCCCCCACGACCCCCTCGTGTCCCCCCTTCGTGTCCCTCAATGTCCCTGTGACCCCCACGTCCCCTCGTGTCCCTCAGTGTCCCGTGTGCCCCCACGACTCCCACGACCCCCTCGTGTCCCCCCTTCGTGTCCCTCAATGTCCCGTGTCACTGTGACTCCCACGTCCCCTCGTGTCCCCCCCCCGTCCCTCAATGTCCCGTGACCCCCACGTCCCCTCGTGTCCCCCCTCGTGTCCCTCAATGTCCCGTGTACCCCCACGACCCCCACGTCCCCTCGTGTCCCTCAATGTCCCGTGTGCCCCCCCGACCCCCACGTCCCCTCGTGTCCCCCCTCTTGTGCCTCAGTGTCCCGTGTACCCCCACGACCCCCACGTCCCCTCGTGTCCCCGTAACATCCCCTCGTGTCCCACGTCCCCCGCTGTCCCGTGTCACTCCTGTACCCCCCCAAAGTCCCCCCCTCTCCCCCTCGTGTCCCCCCACGCGTGTCCCCAATATCTCCACGTGTCCCCCCCAAGTGACACGCACACTCAGGACCACGTTGTCCCTTTATTGTCACCCCAGACACCCCCCCACCCCAAATTAAGGCCACGGTGGTCCCTGAGGGGCCCGATCCTGAGCAGGGGAGGACCCCGCACCCCTCGGGGTCCCGATCCTGCCCCGGGAGGGGGGACAGAGACCCCTTGGAGGGCCCGATCCTGGTTCAGAATAGGACCCAGCACCCATGAGGGACCCGATCCTGCCTCGGGGGGGGAGGGCAGGGAGACAGAGACCCCGGGGGGGACCTCTTAGGGACCCGATCCTGCCCAGGGGGGGGACAGAGACCCTTGGGGGGAGGGTCCCGATCCAGAGACCCTTTTTGGGGGGGGTGGGGGGTCAATGACCCCTTGGAGGGCCCGATCCTAGATCAGAATAGGACCCAGCACCCAGGAGGGACCCGATCCTGCCCCATGGGGGTGGGGGGGGGAACAGAGACCCCTGGGGGTGTCCGGGTCCCGATCCTGGATCAGAATAGGACCCAGCACCCAGGAGGGACCCGATCCTGCCCCGGAGCAGGGGGGGTGGGGGCAAACAGAGACCCCTGGGGGTGTCCGGGTCCTGATCCTGGATCAGAATAGGACCCAGCACCCATGAGGGACCCGATCCTGCCCCACGGGGGTGGGGGAACAGGGACCCTTTGGGGGGGGCATCAATGACCCCTTGGAGGGCCCGATCCTAGATCAGAATAGGACCCAGCACCCATGAGGGACCCGATCCTGGATCAGAATAGGACCCAGCACCCAGGAGGGACCCGATCCTGCCCCATGGGGGTGGGGGCGAACAGAGACCCTGGGGGTGTCCGGGTCCCGATCCTGGATCAGAATAGGACCCAGCACCCAGGAGGGACCCGATCCTGCCCCACGGGGGTGGGGGGGGGGAACAGAGACCCTTTGGGGGGGGCATCAATGACCCCTTGGAGGGCCCGATCCTGGTTCAGAATAGGACCCAGCACCCATGAGGGACCCGATCCTGGATCAGAATAGGACCCAGCACCCAGGAGGGACACGATCCTGCCCCGGAGCAGGGGGGGTGGGGACGAACAGAGACCCCTGGGGGTGTCCGGGTCCCGATCCTGGATCAGAATAGGACCCAGCACCCAGGAGGGACCCGATCCTGCCCCATGGGGGTGGGGTTGGGGGCAAACAGAGACCCCTGGGGGTGTCCGGGTCCCGATCCTGATGGATGCCAGGACCTTGTGCACCCCCATCCTTATTTCCCAACCCCCCCTTCCCTGTTTTTAAGCCCTGAGCAGCACCAACCTCCCGGTCTGCCCCAAATCCACCCCATAGACCAGGAGGTTGATGGCGCTCAGCAGGGCCACCAGCACCCAGCGGTCCCAGGGACAGGAGGGGCCACAGCCCGGGGGTCTCCTGGGGGTCCCCCCCATTTCCTGGTTGAAGGCGTAAAGGGGCCAGAGCACGGCGGCCGCCCCGTAACCCACCACCCCCAGGGCTGCGTAGACCCCCAACCCCCTCCTCAACCTCTCGGGGTCTCTCCCCCAAGCCCAGCACCCCCAACCCCAGAGGAACCCCCCCAGCACCAAGACCCCCAAAGCGAAAGAAACGCAATAAATCCCCAGGCACCACTTCCACCCTTCGGACCCCCCGCTCGCCCCCTGCTCGGCTGCCAGGGAGAGGAGGAGGAGGGCGAGGAAGGTTTCCACCACCTTCAGCAAACCCGGGGGGGTGGCGAGATAAGGGGAGGGGTGGCCGGGTTTGGGGCGATTCCGGAGGATTTCGGTCAAATACAAGAGAGCAGCCAAGCAAGAAGCGGCGGCCGCGGTGGCTCGGAGAGCTCGGGGACGTTGAGGGGACCCCTGGGACCCCCTCAAATGTCCCAAGGGCCAAATGACGGCGGCGGAGGCGCAGGCCAAGGAGGCGGCGGCGGAATGGAGGAGGGGGAGATCCGGACGGGTTGGGGGCACCCGGGAGAAGGTTTCGGCGAGGAGGAGGAGGAGGGTGAGGCTGAAGGAGAGGGTCCAGGCTGCCATGCACCCATCGCCCTCCGACGGAAGCCAAGGACCCGCGGCAGCCGCGGTGCCGAACGCCAGAGAGCAGCAAAGGGCCTGGGCGCAGCGGAGAGGGGATGGGGGGCGGCAGGAAGGGGGCATCGGGCTGCGGGGGGGAGAAACGGGGGGGTTAGGGGGGGGGGAATGGGGGGAAATGGGGGGGACATGGGGAAAGGGGGAAAGGGAGGGTTGGGGGATGGTGGGAAATGGGGGGAAAGGGGGGATGGGGGGATGGGGGATGGGGGGATGGGGGAGAAATGGGGGAAATGGGGGAAATGGGGGAAATGGGGGAAATGGGGGAGAAATGGGGGAGAAATGGGGAGAAATGGGGAGAAATGGGGAGAAATGGGGGAGAAATGGGGAGAAAATGGGGTTAGGGGGAATGGGGGAAATGGGGGAAAGGGGGGATGGGGGATGGGGGAGAAAACGGGGATTAGGGGGAGAGGGGGAAATGGGGAATGGGGAGTTAGGGGGAAAAGGGGAGGGATGGGGGATGGGGGAGAAATGGGGGTTAGGAGGGAAAAGGGGGGAATTGGGGGTGGGGGAGAAACGGGGGTTTAGGGGTGGAAAAGGGGGATGGGGGTTAGGGGGAAAGGAGGGATGGGGGGAAATGGGGGGGAGAAATGGGGGGGTTAGGGGGGGAAAAGGGGAGAAACGGGGGGAATGGGGGGAAATGGGGGGGTGGGGGAAGAAACGGGGGGGTTAGGGGGGGAGAGGGGGGGAGGGGGGGGATGGGGGGGAAAAGGGGGGGTGGAGGGGAGAAACGGGGGGGTTAGGGGGAAAAAGGGGGGTGGGGGTGAGGGAGGGAAAGGGGGGGTGGGGGGGGTGATGGGGGAGTGGGAGGGATGAAGGATGGGGGGGAGTTAACTGCCCCCCCCCCCCCCGGAGAGGAAACCAGACCCGGATGCTTCGGGCCACACCCCGAACCGGAACCGTTAAACGGGAAAGCCAAGAGTTCAGGGGGAGGGACCCGGGGGTTCGGGAGGGAACCAGAGGTTCGGGAGGGACCCAAAAGTTCGGGAGGGGACCCAGGGGTTCGGGAGGGGACCCAGGGGTTCAGGAGGGGACCCAAAAGTTCGGGACAAACCCAGGGGTTCGGGAGGGACCCAAAAGCTCGGGGGGGACCCAGGGGTTCGGGAGGGACCCAAAAGTTCGGGAGGGGACCCAGGGGTTCGGGAGGGACCCAAAAGTTCAGGAGGGGACCCAAAAGTTCAGGGGGGGACCCAAAAGTTCGGGACAAACCCAGGGGTTCGGGAAGGGACCCAAAAGTTCGGGAAGGGACCCAGAGGTTCGGGAAGGGACCCAGAGGTTCGGGAAGGGACCCAGAGGTTCGGGAAGGGACCCAAAAGTTCAGGAGAGGACCTAGAGCTCCGGGAGGGGGACCCAATAGTTTGGGGGGGCACCCAGAGGTTCGGGAGGGACCCAAAAGTTCGGGAGGGACCCAAAAGTTCGGGAAGGGACCCAGAGGTTCGGGAGGGACCCAGAGGTTCGGGAGGGACCCAGAGGTTCGGGAGGGACCCAAAGGTTCGGGAGGGACCCAGAGGTTCGGGAGGGACCCAGAGGTTCGGGGGGGGCACCCAAGGCTCCGTCCCCACCCTCGGGGGGGTCTCCCCGGGCTGTGCCCAAATAAGGCCCTGGAGAATCTCCAGCACCTCCCCCCGGGCGTTGGCTGCATCCTGGGTCGGAACCGGGGGTTCGGGAGGAACCCAGGGGTCGTGGGGGGGGGGGATAGGGGGAACCCCGAGTCCCCAGAACCCCCCGGTTCTGTCCCAGTACTCACCCGAGTGGGTTCGGGTCCTTTTTAGAGGAGTTTGGGTCACTCCGGAGGAATTCGGGTCCCGGTTCGGGTCCTTCCTGGAGGGGTTCGGGTCCCTCCTGGAAGGGTTTGGGTTTTTTCCCGCACTGGTTCTGGTCCCGTCGGGGGGTTCGGGTCCCTTCAAGCGGGTTCGGGACTTTCCCGACGAGTTCTGGTCCCGCTCGGGTCCTTCCTGGGGGGGTTCGGGTCCCGGTTCAGGACCCTTTGGGATGGGTTCTGGTCCCGGTCCGGGTGGGTTCGGGTCCGCTCGGGTCTCTCCGGGCGTTGCCTCCAGCGGAACGGCGGCGAGAAAGGGGAGGGGGGGGGGGGGAAAGGGCGTGGCCAAGGGGGTGTGTGACGTCACGGGGTCCCGGGGTGACGTCAGGGGGTCTCGGGGTGACGTCAGGGGATCCCCGGGACAGGGAGGGAGGGAGGGGGGGAGAGAAAGGGAGGAAGGGGGGGGACAATGGGGGGGGCACGGGGGGGACATTGGGGGACACGAGGGGAAGGGGGGGACACGGGGGGGGACACAGGGGGGACACAGGGGGGACATTGGGGGTCACGAGGGGGAGGGGGGACACGGGGGGGACATTGGGGGACACGAGGGGAAGGGGGGACACGGGGGGGACATGGGGGGACATTAGGGGGGACACAAGGGGCGGGGGGGCACGGGGGGGACATGGGGACACAGGGGGACATGGGGTCACGAGGAAGGGGGACACGGGGGACATGGGGGGACACGAGGGGGGGGGGAGGGGACATGGGGGACACGAGGGAAGGGGGACAGGGGCAACAGGGGGACAGGGGTCACGAGGAGGGGGACACGGGGGGACATGGGGGCACGAGGGGAGGGGGGACACGGGGAGGACATTGGGGGGACATGGGGGGGACATTGGGGGGGACACAAGGGGCTGGGGGGTCACGGGGGAGTCGGGGGGGACAGGAAGGGACACGGGGGGGACAAGAGAGGGAGGGTGGGACACGGGGGGGGATCGGGGGGACACGAGGGGGACATTGGGGGACACGGGGGGGACATTGGGGGACAAGGGGGGGACACACAAGGGGGAGGGGGGATATGGGGGGACAATGGGGGGGATTGGGGGGGACATGGGGGGAGACGGGGGGGTCGGGGGGGACAGGAGAGGACACGGGGGGGACAATGGGGGGGATCGGGGGACACACGAGGGAGGGGGGGACATGGGGGGACAGGAGGGGACAAGGGGGAACAATGGGGGACAAGGGGAGGGGACAGGAGGGGACAAGAGAGGGAGGGGACACGGGGGGGGATCGGGGGGACACGAGGGGGACATTGGGGGACACGAGAGGGACACGGGGGACATGGGGGGTCACGAGGGGGGGATCGGGGAGGACAGGAGGGAATAAGGGGGGGGGGGACACGGGGGGGACATTGGGGGACGGGAGGAGGGGGGGGGGGGGACACGGGGGAGATCGGGGGGGACAGGAGGGGACAAGGGGGGGTCCTGGGGACACGTGGGGGGAAAGGGGGAGGGGGTGTCCCCAGGTGGTGTCGGGGCCGTGGGGACATTGAGCCCCCCACCCCTCCCCCTCCCCCGCTGCTTTTTGGGGCGGTTTCCGCTGTTTTGGGCAGTTTGGGGTTGCCACGGCAACGGCCCCGCCCGCCCCCAAATATTTGGTTGCCATGGCAACAGGGGGGTGGGAAGGAAGGGGGGGGGAGGGGGGGGGAGAAGCTCAGGGGTGGGGGGGGTCCCAGAGACCCTCGCGGCTCAGGATCTATAAAGGGGAGGGGGCGTCAGGGGGAGTCGGGAATGGGACCCCCACCCATGCACCCACGACCCCACCCATGACCCCAGGACTCCCCACAGCCCTCGGACCCCCCCATGCACCCACGACTCCCACCCAGGACCCCAAGACCCCCACCCATGACCCCACAGCCCCCAGACTCCCACCCACGACCCCCACCCACAGCCCCGGAACCCCCACTCATGACCCCAAGACCCCCACCCAGGACCTCACGCTCCCCCGCAGCCCCCGGGCCCCCCACTCATGACCCCAAGACCTTCACCCATACACCCACGACCCCACCCATGACCCCCGCCCCACCCACAGCCCCGGGACCCCCAGCTATGACCCCACGCCCCCCGCAGCCCCGGACGCCCCACCATGACCCCAAGACCCCCACCCATGCACCCACGACGCCACCCAGGACCCCAAGACCCCCACCCATGACCCCACGACCCCCACCCACAGCCTCGGGACCCCCACCCATGACCCCACGACCCCCCCCGCAGCCCCCGGACGCCCCCACTCATGACCCCAAGACCCCCACCCATGACTCCACGCCCCCCACCCACAGCCCCCAGACCCTCCACCCATGACCCCAAGACCCCCATCCATGCACCCACGACACCACCCACGACCCCCACCCATGACCCCAGGACCCCCACCCACAGCCCCGGGACCCCCCACTCATGACCCCACGACCCCCACCCACAGCCCACGCACCCTGCCCACTCATGACCACAAGACCCCCACCCATGACCCCAGGACCCCCACCCACAGCCCCGAGACCCCCACCCATGCACCCACCACCCCCCCACAGCCCCCGGACCCTCCCCACTCGTGACCCCACGACCCCCCCCCCCACGCCCCGCCCCCACCTCCCTGCCCACGCGCTCCCGCAGCTCCCCCCGGCTCAGGGCTCGCCCCTCCCCCTCCTCCTCTTCCTCCGTGGGGTCCCTGTGGGGGGGGAGGGGCAGAGATGGGACCCCCACCCACCCACCCACCCATCCCCCCCACCCTTCCCCCCCACTCCCGGGGGTCTCACCTGGGGCTGGGGGGGCGGGGCAGGGGGGGGCTCCCCCCCCATCGAACCCCCCAGGGCTCCTCGTGCCCCTCCTGGACCTGGGGGGAGATGGGGACCCCAGTCACCTCCCAGTTACCCCCCAGTTGCCCCCAGTCACCTCCCAGTTCCCCCCCAGTTGCTCCCAGTTCCCTCCCAATTGCCCCAGTTATCCCCACATCACCTTCAGTTCCCCCCCAGTTGCTCCCAGTCACCCCCAGTTCCCCCCCAGTTGCTCCCAGTCACTCCCAGTTGCTCCCAGTTCCCCCCCAGTTGCTCCCAGTCACCCCCAGTTGCTCCCAGTCACCCCCAGTTACCCCCCAGTTGCCCCCAGTTATCCCCACATTGCCCTCAGTTGCCCCTCAGTTCCCCCCCAGTTGCTCCCAGTAACCCCCAGTTACCCCCAGTTGCTCCCAGTTCCCTCCCAGTTACCCCCAGTTCCCCCCCAGTTGCTCCCAGTCACTCCCAGTTACCCCCCAGTTGCTCCCAGTCACCCCCAATTGCTCCCAGTCACCCCCACTTGCCCCCAGTCATCACCCAGTTGCTCCCAGTTACCCCCAGATGCCCCCAGTTGCTCCCAGTTATCCCCACATTGCCCTCAGTTGCCCCCCAGTTGCCCCCAGTTGCTTCCAGTTACCCCCCAGTTGCTCCCAGTTCCCTCCCAATTGCCCCAGTTATCCCCATATCACCTTCAGTTCCCCCCCAGTTGCTCCCAGTCACCCCCAGTTGCTCCCAGTCACCCCCAGTTCCCCCCCAGTTGCTCCCAGTCGCTCCCAGTTCCCCCCCAGTTGCTCCCAGTCACCCCCAGTTGCTCCCAATTACCCCCAGTTACCCCCCAGTTGCCCCCAGTTATCCCCACATTGCCCTCAGTTGCCCCCCAGTTCCCCCTCAGTTGCTCCCAGTAACCCCCAGTTACCCCCAGTTGCTCCCAGTTCCCTCCCAGTTACCCCCAGTTCCCTCCCAGTTACCCCCAGTTGCTCCCAGTTACCCCCCAGTTGCTCCCAGTCACCCCCACTTGCCCCCAGTTATCACCCAGTTGCTCCCAGTTACCCCCAGATGCCCCCAGTTGCTCCCAGTTATCCCCACATTGCCCTCAGTTGCCCCCCAGTTGCCCCCCAGTTGCCCCCAGTTGCTTCCAGTTACCCCCCAGTTGCTCCCAGTTCCCTCCCAATTGCCCCAGTTATCCCCACATCACCTTCAGTTCCCCCCCAGTTGCTCCCAGTCACCCCCAGTTGCTCCCAGTCACCCCCAGTTCCCCCCCAGTTGCTCCCAGTCACTCCCAGTTGCTCCCAGTTCCCCCCCAGTTGCTCCCAGTAACCCCCAGTTGCTCCCAGTTCCCTCCCAGTTACCCCCAGTTCCCTCCCAGTTACCCCCAGTTCCCTCCCAGTTACCCCCCAGTTGCTCCCAGTCACCCCCACTTGCCCCCAGTTATCACCCAGTTGCTCCCAGTTACCCCCAGATGCCCCCAGTTGCTCCCAGTTATCCCCACATTGCCCTCAGTTGCCCCCCAGTTGCCCCCCACTTGCTTCCAGTTACCCCCCAGTTGCTCCCAGTTCCCTCCCAGTTGCCCCCAGTTATCCCCACATCACCCTCAGTTCCCCCCCAGTTGCTCCCAGTCACCCCCAGTTGCTCCCAGTTCCCTCCCAGTTACCCCCAGTTGCTCCCAGTTCCCCCCCAGTCGCTCCCAGTCACCCCCAGTTGCCCCCAGTCACCCCCCAGTTGCTCCCAGTAACCCCCAGATGCCCTCAGTTGCTCCCAGTTATCCCCACATCACTCCAAGTTCCCCCCCAGCTGCTCCCAGTAACCCCCAGTTGCTCCCAGTAACCCCCAGATGCCCCCAGTTGCTCCCAGTTATCCCCACATCGCCCTCAGTTGCCCCCCAGTTACCCCCAGTTGCTCCCAGTTCCCCCCAGTCACTCCCAGTTGCTCCCAGTTCACCCCCAGTTGCTCCCAGTTCCCCCCAGTCACTTCCAGTTGCTCCCAGTGGCTCCCAGTTCCCCCTAGTTGCTCCCAGTGGCTCCCAGTTACCCCCCAGTTCCGGGCCACCCTCTCCTCCAGACGCCGCAGACTCCTCCAGCCCCCGGGGGGTTCGGTTTCAAGTTCCAGGTCCGGGTCCAGTTCCGGTTCCGGTTCTGAATCCTCCCCAAGATCCAACTGAGCCACGAGCTCAGCAACACCTGCGGGGCAGAACCCGGGGCCGGTTCCGAACCTCTGGGTCCCCCCCGAACTTTTGGGTCCCTCCCGAACCTCTGGCTCTGGTTCCGAATCTCTGGGTCCCTCCCGAACCTCTGGGTCTGGTTCCGAACCCCTGGGTCCCCCCCGAACTTTTGGGTCCCTCTCGAACCTCTGGGTCTGGTTCCGAACTCCTGGGTCTGGTTCTGAATCTCTGGGTCCCTTCCGAACCCCTGGGTCTGGTTCCGAACTCCTGGGTCACCCCCGAACTTTTGGGTCCCACCCGAACTTTTGGGTCCCCTCTGAACCCCTGGGTCTGGTTCTGAATCTCTGGGTCTGGTTCCGAATCTCTGGGTCCCTCCCGAACCCCTGGGTCCCCCCCGAACTTTTGGGTCCCTCCCGAACCTCTGGCTCTGATTCCGAATCTCTGGGTCTGGTTCCGAACTCCTGAGTCCCCCCCAAACTTTTGGGTCCTCCCAGAACCTCTGAGTCTGGTTCCGAATCTCTGGGTCCCTTTCGAACCCCTGGGTCTGGTTCCGAACTCCTGGGTCACCCCCGAACTTTTGGGTCCCACCTGAACTTTTGGGTCCCCTCTGAACCCCTGGGTCTGGTTCCGGTTCCGAATCTCTGGGTCCTCCCCGAACCGCTGGGTCTGCTTCTGAACTCCTGGGTCACCCCGAACCTCTGGGTCTGGTTCCGAATCGCTGAGTCCCTCCCGAACCTCTGGGTCCTCCCCGAACCCCTGGGTCTGGTTCTGAATCGCTGGGACCCTCCCGAACCTCTGGGTCTGGTTCCGAACTCCTGGATCCCTCCCGAACTTTTGGGCCCCCCCCGAACCCCCAGCCCCCCCCCCCCCAAACCCCCGGGGTCTCTCCGGTACCATCCCCCAGCTCCTTGAGGCGGTTCCGGTCCCGCCGGTTCCGGTCCAGCAGCTCCCGGGTCTCCTGGGTCAGCGCCGCCCCCTCCCCCTCCAGCGCCCCCAATTTGGGGTCCCCCGGGGTGACCCCCGCGCTCTGAGGGGCCCCCACAGCCCCCCGCAACTGGGGGGGGGACGGGGGGGTCACGGGGGGGTCCCGGGGGGGGTTTGGGGGGGCCCTGGGGGGGGTTTGGGGTCCCTGGGGGGTCCCTGGGGGGGTTTTGGGGTCCCTGGGGGGGCCACTGGAGGGGGTGGGGGTCCTGGGTCCCTGGGGTTTGGGGGCCCTGGGGGTTTGGGGTCCCTTGGGGTCCTGGGGGGTTTTTGGGGTCCCCGGGGGGGTTTTGGGGTCCCTGGGGGCCACTGGGGGTTTGGGGGTCCTGGGGGTCCCAGAAGGGGTTTTGGGGGCCCCTGAGGGGTTTTGGGGTCCCTGGGGGGGTTGTGGGGGGGGTTGAGGATCCCTGGGGGGTCCCTGAGGGGGGTTGGGGTCCCTGGGGGATATTGGGGTCCCTGGGGGGCTTTTGGGGGGCTTTGGGGTCCCTGGGGGGTCCCAGAAGGGGTTTTGGGGGGGCCCGGGGGGGGTTTGGGGTCCCTGGGAGGGTCCCTGGGGGGGTTTGGGGTCCCTGGGGGATATTGGGGTCCCTGGGGGGGGGCCCAGGGGGGGTTTGGGGTCCTGGGGGGGGTCCTTGGGGGCTTTTGGGGGTCCCTGGGGGGGTTTTGGGGTCCCTGGGGGGGCCACTGGGGGGAGTTGAGGATCCCTGGGGGGGTCCTTGGGGGCTTTTGGGGGTCCCTGTGGGGGTCCCAGAAGGGGTTTTGGGGGGCCCCGGGGGGGGTTTGGGGTCCCTGGGGGGGCCACTGGGGGGGGTTGGGGGTCCCTGGGGGGTCCCTGGGGGGGTTTTGGGGGCCCCTGAGGGGTTTTGGGGTCCCTGGGGTCCTAGGGCTTTTGGGGGTTGAGGATCCCTGGGGTCCTGGGGGTTGGGGTCCCTGGGGGATATTGGGTCCCTGGGGGCTTTTTTGGGGGCTTTGGGGTCCCTGGGGGTCCCAGAAGGGGTTTTGGGGCCCTGGGGGTTTGGGGTCCGGGAGGGTCCCTGGGGGTTTTGGGGCCCTGGAGGATATGGGGTCCCTGGGGGCCACTGGGGGTTGGGGTCCTCGGGGGATGGGGTCCCTGGGGGCTCTGGGGTCCTGGGGGTTTTGGGGTCCCTGGGGGTCCCTGGGGGTTTTGGGGTCCCTGGGGGCTTCTAGGGGGTTGAGATCCTGGGGTCCCTGGGGGTTGGGGTCCTGGGGGATATTGGGGTCCCTGGGGGGGGCCCAGGGGGGTTTGGGGTCCTGGGGGTCCCTGGGGGCTTGGGGGTCCCTGGGGGTCCCTGGGGGTTTTGGGGGTCCCTGGGGGCTTCTAGGGGGTTGAGGATCCCTGGGGGTCCCTGGGGGGTTTGGGGTCCCTGGGGGATATTGGGGTCCTGGGGGGGGTTTTGGGGGTCTCGGGGGGGTTTTGGGGTCCCTGGGGGATATTGGGGTCCTGGGGGGGGTTTGGGGGGGCCCCGGGGGGGTTTTTGGGGTCCCTGGGGGATTTTTTAGGGTTTTTTTGGGGGGGTTTTGGGGTTTCCTTGTATTTTGGGGGGGTCCCACCTGGTGCAGCCGCTGCTGGAGGCTCTGGAGCTGCTGGTGCTGTCGGGTCAGGAGTCGGAACCGGGAGAAGAACCGGGACCCCTCTGCACCCCAAAAAACGCTGAGACCCCCCCGGAGCCCCTAAAGTCCCCCCAAACCCCCCCAAACCTCCCCAGGACCCCCCCCAGCCCCCCAAATCCCCCTAAACCCCCCAGAACCCCCCCCAGAGCCCCCTCCCACCCCCCCAAACTCCTTGGACCCACCCAGAACCCCCCCCCGAACCTCCCCAAACCCCCCAGAACCCCCCGGACCCCCCCCAGAACCCCCCGAACCCCCCCAGAACTCCCCCCGAACCTCCCCAAAACCCCCAGAACCCCCCGGACCCCCCCAGAACTCCCCCCGAACCTCCCCAGAACCCCCCCAGCCCCCCTCCCCAGAACCCCCCCAGAGCCCCCCCAGAACCCCCAGAACCCCCCCAGAACCCCCCAGAACCTCCCCAGAACTCCCCCCAGAACCTCCCCAGAACCCCCCAGAACCTCCCCAGAACTGCCTCGGACCCCAAAACCCCCCAGAACCCCCAGAACCCCGAACCTCCTCATATCCCCAGAACCCTGGACCACCCCGAACTCCCCAAAACCCCCCAGAACCCCCGTCCCCCGAACCTCCCCACGACCTCCAGCCCCCTAAACCCCCAGAACCCCCCAGCCCCCCAAACCTCCCCAGGACCCCCAGCCCCCGAACCCCCGGACCCCCAGAACCCCTCGAACCTCCCCGAACCCCCCAGAACCTTCCCATACCCCCCAGAAGCCCCCGGACCCCCCCAGAACCCCCCCGAACCTCCCCAGGACCCCCCCCAGCCCCCCCTAAACCCCCCAGAACCCCCTAGAACCCCCTCCCGAACCTCCCCGAACCCCCCAGAACCTCCCCATACCCCCCAGAACCCCTCGGACCCCCCCAGAACCCCCCCGAACCTCCCCAGGACCCCCCCAGAACCCCCCAGAACCCTCCAGAACCCCCCGAACCCCCCCGAACCCACCTTCTTCCTCCTCCTCCTCCTCTTCCTCCTCCCCCGTCCATTCCGGGGGGGCCTCGGGGGGACCAAGGGGGACCCGGGGGGGTCGGGCTGGGGGGGGGGGGCACACATCGGGTCGGTACCGGGTCGTGGGGGGGGGGGTCCGGAGGTTCGAGGGGGGTCGGTACTGGGCCGAGGGGGTGGGGAGGAGGTTCGGGGGGGTCGGTTCGGAGGTTTGGTACCGGGACCGGGGGGGGTCGGGGGGATCCGGAGATTCGGGGGGGCCGGTACCGGGCCGAGGGGGGGTTTCGGAGGTCCTGGGGGGGGTTCGGAGGTTCTGGGGGGTTCGGTACCGGGACCGGGGGGGGGTCAGGAGGTTCGGAGGTTCTAGGTGGGTCGGTACTGGGCTGGGGGGTGTTTCGGGGGTGTCGGTTCGGGAGGTTCGGTACCGGGACCGGGGGGGGCTCAGGGGGATCCGGAGGTTCTGGGGGGTTCGGTACCGGTCCGAGGGGGGGGCTCGGAGATTCGGGGGGGTTCGGTACCGGGCCGGCGGAGGGGTTCGGAGGTTCTGGGGGGTTCGGTACCGGGCCGGCAGAGGGGTTCGGAGGTTCGGGGTGGGGTTCGGAGGTTCTGGGGGGTTCGGTACCGGGCCGGCAGAGGGGTTCAGAGGTTCGGGGTGGGGTTCGGAGGTTCTGGGGGGTTCGGTATCGAGCCGGGGGGCGTTCAGTACCGGGCCGAGGGGGGGGGGTTCGGGGGGATCCGTAGGTTCGGGGGGGGTCGGAACCGGGCCGGGTTGTGGCGGGGAACGTTCGGGGGGGTCGGAACCGGTCTGGGGGGGGGGGTTCGGGGGTTCGGTACCGGGCCGGGGTCTCTCTTTGGTCTCCAGGAAGCGGCGAAGCCTCCGCTGGGGGTCCGGCAGGTGGGGGGGGGTCCGGGGGGGTCCCCCTGGGGGGGGGTCCGGGGGGGAGGGGAACCTGGGGAGGGGGAGAGAGTGAGGGGGGGTTCGGGGGGGGTTCGGGGGGGGGTTCGGGGGGGTTCGGGGCGGTCAGGGGGTTCGGGGGGATTTGGGGGGGCCATGGGGGAGTCAGGGAGGGGTCTGGGGGTTCAGGGAGGTCCAGGGGGGGTCTGGGGGTTCGGGAGGGGTCAGGGGGGGGTCCGGGGGTCCCTGCCTGTCCCCCGGTTCTGTCCCTGCCCGGTTCCGGATCCGTTGGATCTCCAACTGCATCTGGGACAGCGCCTGCGGCCAATCAGAGGGCTCCATCAAAGGGGGATCCCCCCCTGAGCCAATCAGAGAGCTCCATGAACTGGGGATCCCCCCTCCAGCCAATCAGAGAGCTCCATCAAAGGGGGATGGCCCCCCTGAGCCAATCAGAGAGCTCCATGAACTGGGGATCCCCCCTCCAGCCAATCAGCTCCATCAACCGGGGATCCCCCTCCCCAAGCCAATCAGAGGGCTTCATTAACAATGGATCCCCCTCCCAACCAATCAGAGAGCTCCAAAACCCAGGAATCACCCCTGCAGCCAATCAGAGAGCTCCATTAACCAGGGATGTCCCCCACAGCCAATCAGAGAGCTCCATCAACTGAGGATCCCCCCCCCGAGCCAATCAGAGAGCTTCATTAACAAAGGATCCCCCTCCCATCCAATCAGAGAGCTCCATTAACCAGGGATCCCCCTCCAGCCAATCAGAGAGCTCCATTAACCAGGGATCCCCCTCCCAGCCAATCAGAGAGCTCCATTAACCAGGGATCCCCCTCCCAGCCAATCAGAGAGCTCCATTAACCAGGGATCCCCCTCCAGCCAATCAGAGAGCTCCATTAACCAGGGATCCCCCTCCCAGCCAATCAGAGAGCTCCATTAAGCAGGGATCCCCCTCCAGCCAATCAGAGAGCTCCATTAACCAGGGATCCCCCTCCAGCCAATCAGAGAGCTCCATTAAGCAGGGATCCCCCTCCCAGCCAATCAGAGAGCTCCATTAACCAGGGATCCCCCTCCAGCCAATCAGAGAGCTCCATTAACCAGGGATCCCCCTCCTAGCCAATCAGAGCCCTCCCTGGGACAGGGCGGATCCATTGGGAACCCCGGAGGGGAAACTGAGGCACGGGGGGACCCATGGGGGGGAGGATTTGGGGGGTGCGGGGGGGTCGGGCTGGGTTTGGGGGGGTGCAGGGGGGTCAGGGGGGGTCAGGGGGGGTCAGGGGGTGAACTTGGGGGTCCCCGGGGGGGTCCTCACCCTCTGCCCCCCCCTCAGCTCCCTCCGCAGCCGCCGCCGCTCCCCCCGCAGCCGCTCCAGGGCCCCGCGACCCCCGGACCTGAAGCCCAGGGACCCCCCCAGGGCGGCTCCCGCCTGGGACCCCCCCCATGGGGACCCCCACTCAGTAACGGGGACCCCCACAGGGACCACCCCCCCCCGCAGGGACCCCCCCACCCACTAATGGGGACCCCACCCACAGACCCCCCCCCATTAATAGGAACCCCCCCCATTAATAGGGACCCCTCCCACGGACCCCCACCCATTAATGGGGACCCCCACAGTGACCCACCCCCTCCCTGCAGGGACCCCACCCAGGGACCCCCCCCCTTAATAGGAACCCCCCCCCATTATTAGGGTCCCCTCCCAGGGACCCCCACCCATACTGGGGACCCCCACAGGGACCCCCCCCATTATTAGGGACCTCTCCCAGGGACCCCCACCCAGGGACTCCCCACAGGGACCCCCCCACCCATTAACAGGGATCCCCCCACCCACTAATGGGGACCCCACCCAGGGACCCCCCCCCCATTAATAGGGACCCCTCCCACGGACCCCCACCCATTAATGGGGACCCCCACAGGGACACCCCCCTCCCGCAGGGACCCCACCCATTAATAGGACCCCCCCCTTAATAGGGACCCCCCCCATTATTAGGGTCCCATCCCAGGGACCCCCACCCATTAGCGGGGACCCCCACGGGGACCCCCCCCCACCCATTAGCGGGGACCCCATCCAGGGACCCCCCACCCATTAACAGGGACCCCCCCCTTAATAGGGACCCCCCCATTATTAGGGTCCCATCCCAGGGACCCCCACCCATACTGGGGACCCCCACAGGGACCCCCCCCATTATTAGGGACCTCTCCCAGGGACCCCCACCCAGGGACTCCCCACAGGGACCCCCCCACTCATTAACAGGGATCCCCCCACCCACTAATGGGGACCCCACCCAGGGACCCCCCCCCATTAATAGGGACCCCTCCCACGGACCCCCACCCATACTGGGGACCCCCACAGTGACCACCCCCCTCCCGCAGGGACCCCACCCAGGGACCCCCCCCCATTAATAGGGCCCCCCCCCCTTAATAGGAACCCCCCCCCATTATTAGGGTCCCCTCCCAGGGACCCCCACCCATACTGGGGACCCCCACAGGGACCCCCCCCATTATTAGGGACCCTCCCAGGGACCCCCACCCAGGGACTCCCCACAGGGACCCCCCACCCATTAACAGGGATCCCCCCACCCACTAATGGGGACCCCACCCAGGGACCCCCCATATAGGACCTCCCAGGACCCCCACCCATTAATGGGGACCCCCACAGGGACACCCCCCTCCCCCAGGGACCCCACCCATTAATAGGACCCCCCCCAATAGGGACCCCCCCATTATAGGGACCCCTCCCACGGACCCCCACCCATTAGCGGGGACCCCCACGGGGACCCCCCCCACCCATTAACGGGGACCCCACCCAGGGACCCCCACCCATCCCCAGGGACCCCCCCCATAGGGACCCCCCCCCATTATTAGGGTCCCATCCCAGGGACCCCCACCCATAACAAAGACCCCCACAGGGACCCCCCACCCATTGGGACCCCCCCCCTTAATAGGGACCCCCCCCATTATTAGGGCCCCTCCCAGGGACCCCCACCCATACTGGGGACCCCCACAGGGACCCCCCCCATTATTAGGGACCTCTCCCAGGGACCCCCACCCAGGGACTCCCCACAGGGACCCCCCCACCCATTAACAGGGATCCCCCCACCCACTAATGGGGACCCCACCCAGGGACCCCCCCCCATTAATAGGGACCCCTCCCACGGACCCCCACCCATTAATGGGGACCCCCACAGTGACCCACCCCCTCCCTGCAGGGACCCCACCCAGGGACCCCCAAACCCCCTTAATAGAACCCCCATTATTAGGTCCTCCCAGGGACCCCCACCCATACTGGGGACCCCACAGGACTCCATAGGACCCCCATTATTAGGACCTCTCCCCAGGACCCCCACCCAGGACTCCCACAGGACCCCCAACCCATTAACAGGGATCCCCCACCCACTAATGGGGACCCCACCCAGGGACCCCCCCCCATTAATAGGGACCCCTCCCACGGACCCCCACCCATTAATGGGGACCCCCACAGGGACACCCCCCTCCCTACAGGGACCCCACCCAGGGACCCCCCCCATTAATAGGGCCCCCCCCCCTTAATAGGAACCCCCCCCCATTATTAGGGTCCCCTCCCAGGGACCCCCACCCATACTGGGGACCCCCACAGGGACCCCCCCCTTAATAGGGACCCCCCCCATTATTAGGGACCTCTCCCAGGGACCCCCACCCAGGGACTCCCCACAGGGACCCCCCCACCCATTAACAGGGATCCCCCCACCCACTAATGGGGACCCCACCCAGGGACCCCCCCCCCATTAATAGGGACCCCTCCCACGGACCCCCACCCATTAATGGGGACCCCCACAGGGACCCCACCCATTAATAGGACCCCCCCCTTAATAGGGACCCCCCCATTATTAGGGTCCCCTCCCAGGGACCCCCACCCATTAGCGGGGACCCCCACGGGGACCCCCCCCCACCCATTAACGGGGACCCCATCCACAGACCCCCCACCCATTAACAGGGACCCCCCCCATTATTAGGGTCCCATCCCAGGGACCCCCACCCATAACAGAGACCCCCACAGGGACCCCCCACCCATTAAGAGGAACCCCCCCCTTAATAGGGACCCCCCCCATTATTAGGGACCCCACCCAGGGACCCCCACCCATTAACGGGGACCCCACCCAGGGACCCTCTCCCAAGGACCCCCCCACCCAGGGACCCCCACTCAGTAACAGGGACCCCACAGGGACCCCCCCCACACCCATTAAGAACCCCTAGACCACCCAGGACCCCAGACCCCCCATACGACCCTCCCCTTAATAGGGACCCCCCCCCATTATTAGGGACCCCTCCCAGGGACCCCCCCCCCGCAGGGACCCCCACTCAGTAACAGGGACCCCACAGGGACCCCCCCCCCATTAATAGGACCCCCCCCCCCTTAAAAGGGACCCCCCCCCATTAACGGGGACCCCCACAGGGCCCCCCCCCCACAGGGACCCCCCCACCCATTAATGGGGACCCCAACCAAAGACCCCCCCCCATTAAAAGAGGTCCCACCCAGAGACCCCCAGAGGGACCCCCCCCCCATTAATAGGGACCCCCCCACCCATTAATAGGACCCCCCCACTTAATAGGGACCCCCCCCCCCATTAACGGGGACCCCCCCAGGCCCCCCCCCGGGGGTCTCACCCGCTGCAGTTTCTCCTCCAGGCCCCTCCCCCCCCCCGCGTCACCCATCTGGGGGCAGGGGGTGGGCTGTGAGACCCCCACCCAGGACCCCCAGCCCCACAGACCCCCCACCCCCAAAGTTCCTCCCCAAATCCCCCAGGACCCCCAAAACTTTCTCCCCAAGTTTCGGGACTCCCAAACCCCCCTAAACTTGCCTCCCCAGACCCCCCCACCCCCCAATTTCCTCTTCTCCACCCCCGTTTCCGACCCAAATCCCTTCCATCTCCCCTCCCCAAATACCCCCAGACCCCGTTTCCCCGGACCCCCACTGCCCCCATCTTCCTCTCAACCCCCAAAGTTGCCCCCAGACCCTCCCCACCCCCCACTTCTTCTCCCCGTTCTCGGGACCCTCAAATCCTCTCCCATCTCCCCCCATCTGCCCCCAGACCCCCCCAAGTTCCCCCCCCGGGACCCCCAAAGGCTCCGCGGTCTCTACCCTCGGTCACGTGACCCGAAGCCGTTGCTATGGAGACGACGCTAAGGGGAGGGGCGGGGCTTGAGCGCACCACGTGACCCCGAGGGGGAAAAGGGGTGGGGGGGGCGGCGGTTGCCATAGAGACGATGGCGGCGGTTGCCATGGAGACGGCAAGGCGGGAAAGGACCCAGGGGGAGTGGGGGGGGGGGGGGGATCCGGGCCAATCAGAAGCTGCCAACGCTCTCAGCCAATCAGAGCCAAGCTTTCCCCCCCCCCCCTCCAGCAGCCAATGAGGAGTGGGATCCATCAGATCCCGGGCTCTCAGCCAATCAGAGCACAGGGCTGGGGTGGGGGGGGTGGGAGGAGCTAGGATGGGGGGGGGGAAGGGGAAACTGAGGCACGGGGGGGGGTGGGTGGGGCTGCTACATCCGGGGCTTGTGGGGGAGGGGTGGGTGGGGCCCTGCTGGTTGGGTGCCCCCCCCCACCCATCCCGGGGCCCTTCCTGGTTTTGGGGCAGAAAGCGGCGATTTGAGGAGCGGGAAGTGCGGGAACGGCCACGGAAGCCACGGGTGGGGGGAGGGGGGGGGCGGGGG
>JALBCY010000402.1:0-13719 GCA_023079485.1 Archilochus colubris | reverse complement strand
TTGCTTGACCTATATAACCCTATAGAACCCTATAGAACCCACACCCTGACCTATAGAACCCTATAGAAACCTATGGAGCCCCACAGAACCCACACCCTGATCTATATAACCCTATAGAACCCTATAGAACCCACACCCTGACCTATAGAACCCTATAGAACCCCATAGCACCCCACAGAACCCACACCCTGACCTATAGAACCCTATGGAACCCACACCCTGACCTATAGAACCCTATAGAACCCACACCCTGACCCACAGCACCCTATAGCATCCCGTAGAACCCATATCCTGACCCACAGAACCCTATGGAGCCCCACAGAACACTATAGAACCCACACCCTGACCTATAGAACCCTATGGGACCCCATAGAACCCACACCCTGACCTATAGAGCCCCATAGAACCCATAACCTGACCCACAGAACCCTATAGCACCCCATAGGACCTTATAGAACCTGTATCCTGACCCACAGAACCCCACAGCACCCCATAGAGCCCACATCCTGACCCACAGAACCCCATAGAACCCCATAGCACCCCATAGAACCCACACCCTGACCCACAGAACCCTATAGCACCCCATAGGACCTTATAGAACCTCTATCGTGACCCACAGAACCCCACAGCACCCCATAGAGCCCACATCCTGACCCACAGAACCCTATAGAACCCACAGAACCCCACAGCACCCCATAGAACCCATACCCTGACCCACAGAACCCTATAGAACCCCATAGCACCCCATAGAGCCCACATCCTGACCCACAGAACCCCATAGAACCCCATAGCACCCCATAGAACCCACATCCTGACCCACAGAACCCCATAGAACCCCATAGCACCCTATAGAACCCACATCCTGACCCACAGAACCCCATAGAACCCCACAGCACCCTATAGAACCCACATCCTGACCCACAGAACCCCACAGCACCCCATAGAACCCATACCCTGACCCACAGAACCCTATAGAACCCCATAGCACCCCATAGCACCCACACCCTGACCCATAGCACCCTATAGCACCCACACCCTGACCCATAGCACCCCCCTCCCCCTAACCCCCTCTTTCTGCCCCACAGCTGCCGCCCGGACCCCCCCGAGCTGCCTCCCCCCCCCTCCTGCCCCCCAATAAACTCCCTGCCCCACACCTTGGGCTCCTGTGGGGCTGGATGGGGAGGGGGCCTTGGACCCACAGCTCTGCCCCACGGACACCCCGACCCCATAAACACCCCCCCAGCCCCCCATTTCCCCCCCTTCTCTCTCCCCACTTCTCCCCCAGCCCCCCCAAGTTCCCCCCAGCCCCACACTTGCCCCCCAGACCCCCATTCCCCCCCCCAGCCCCCCATTTCCCCCCCCAGCCCCACACTTCCCCCTCATTTCTCCCCCTTTATCTCCCAGCCCCACAGATCCCCCCCAGCCCCACAGATCCCCCCCAGCCCCACAGATCCCCCCCCAGCCCCCCATCTCCACCCCCACTTCTCCCTCAGACCCCCCAGCCCCACACAGCCCCCCACTTCCTCAGCCCATTTGCCCCCCACATCCCCCCCCAGCCCCACACATCCCCCCCCATCCCATTTCCCCTTCACTCTCCCCACATCCCCCCACAGCCCCCCACTTCCACCCCTCCAGTCCCACCCAGATCCCCCCCACACCCCCCATTTCCCCTTCTTTCCCCCCTTTCCCCCCACGCCCCCCCTTTCCCTTCTCTCCCCACATCCCCCACTCCCATCCCCCCCAGCCCCCCATTTCCCCCCCATCCCATTTCCCCCTTCTCTCTCCCCACATCCCCCCCACTTCCACCCCCCCATTTCCCCTACATCCCCCAGCCCCCCCACGCCCCCCATTTCCCCCCCAGCCCCCCCTTTCCCCCCATCTCTCTCCCCACACCCCCCCAGCCCCCCATTCCCCCCCTCACCCCCCCAGCCCCCACTTCCCCCCCATTTCCCCCCCATCCCATTCCCCCTTCTCTCTCCCCACATCCCCCCCACTTCCACCCCCCCATTTCCCCTACATCCCCCCCAGCCCCCCCTTTCCCCCCCTCACCCCATTTCCCCCTCACCCCCCCATTTCCCTCCCAGCCCCTTTCCCCCCATCCCATTTCCCCCCTTTTCTCTCCCCACATCCCCCCCAGGCCCCTTTCCCCCCCCTCGCCCCCCATTTCCCTCCCAGCCCCCCCTTTCCCCCATCTCTCTCCCCACATCCCCCTCACCCCTCCCTTTCCCCAGCCCCCATTCCCCCTCACCCCCTTTCCCCCCACTCCCCATTCCCCCCAGCCCCCTTTCCCCATCTCTCTCCCCACACCCCCTCACCCCCAGCCCCCATCCCCCTCACCCCATTTCCCCCCAGCCCCCTTTCCCCATCTCTCTCCCCACACCCCCCACCCCCTTTCCCCCAGCCCCCATTCCCCCCACCCCATTTCCCCCAGCTCCCTTTCCCCTCCCAGACCCCATTTCCCCCCCAGCCCCCCCCTTTCCCATCTCTCTCCCCACACCCCTCCCAGACCCCCACATCCCCCCCACACCCCCCCTTTCCCCTCTTCTCTCCCCACATCCCCCACTCCCCCCCACCCCCCACATTCCCCCCATTCCCCCCCAGATCTCACCCACATCCCCCCCCCTTTACCCCCACATCCCCCCCATTCCCCCCCTCACCCCATTTCCCCCCCATCTCTCTCCCCACACCCCCCTCACCCCCCCTTTCCCCCCCCAGCCCCCCCTTCCCCCCCATCTCTGTCCCCACATCCCCCCCACTTCCCCCCACCCCATTTCCCCCCCACATCCCCCCCATTTCCTCCCCTTTCCCCCCCAGCCCCCCATGCCCCCCATTCCCCCCACACTTCCCCACTCCTCCCCAGCCCCCCACACCCCCCCACACCCCCTTCCCCCCATCTCTCCCCCCACATCCCCCCCAGCCCCCCCTTTCCCCCCCCTCACCCCCCATTTCCCCCCCAGCCCCCCTTTTCCCCCCCATCTCCCCACACCCCCCTCACCCCCCCCTTTCCCAGCCCCCTTCCTCCCAGACCCCATTTCCTCACCCCCATTTCCCCCATCTCTCCCCACACCCCCCAGCCCCCTTCCCCATCTCTCCCCACACCCCTCACCCCCTATTTCCCCCAGCCCCCATTCCTCACCCATTCCCCTCACCCCCATCTCCCCAGCCCCCACTTCCCCCCCATTTCCCCCCCATCCCATTCCCCCTTCTCTCTCCCCACATCCCCCCCACTTCCACCCCCCCAGCCCCCCCTTTCGCCCCCCACATCCCCCCCAGCCCCCCATTCCCCCCCTCACCCCATTTCCCCCCCAGCCCCCTTTCCCCCCCCATCTCTCTCCCCACTCCTCTCCCCTCGAGGCCTCTTTATTGCTGCCGGCAGCGGGGGGGTTCTGGGGGGTTCTGGGGGGGTTTGGGGGGGGTTTGGGGGGGGTTTTGGGGTTTCTGTGTGTGTGTGGGGGGTGGTCCTGGAGCTGCTGATGGTCCCGGGGGGGGGGGCGGTGAGGGGAGGGGGGGGGTAATTCGGGGGGGGAGGGGCTTCCCCAGGCCCCGCCCCTTCAGTACTGGGACCGCCGCAGGTGATTGGCCAGCTCGTAGCACTTCTTGTTGACCACGCCCCCGTGCACCCCCTCCTTCCCCATCGCCAGAACGATCGCTGCGGGGGGGAGGGGGGGGGGGGAGAGGAAAAGGGGGGGTCAGGGGGGAGACCCCAAAACCCCCAAACCCCCCCCAGGGCTGGGAGAACGGGGGGGACCCCAAGGAACCCATAGGGACCCCCCCCAGGGGGAGGGGGGACCCCAATGACCCCCCCAGGGGTGGAGAGGGGAAGGGGGGACCCCAATGACCCCCCCAAAGATGGGGGACCCCAAGAAACCCATAGGGACCCCCCCAGGGGGAGGGGGGACCCCAAAGGACCCCCCCAGGGGTGGAGAGGGGAAGGGGGGACCCCAATGACCCCCCCAGAGAGCCCCCCAAAGATGGGGGACCCCAAGAAACCCATAGGGACCCCCCCAGGGGGAGGGGGGACCCCAATGACCCCCCCAGAGAGCCCCCCAAAGATGGGGGAATGGGGGGACCTCAATGACCCCCCCCAGGGGTGGGAGAACGGGGGGGACCCCAAGGAACCCATAGAGACCCCTCAGGGGGAGGGGGGACCCCAATGACCCCCCCAAAGAGCCCCCCAAAGATGGGGGACCCCAAGGAACCCATAGGGACCCCCCCAGAGGGAGAGGGGGGACCCCAGAGAGCCCCCCAAAGGTGGGAGAACAGGGGGGACCCCAAGGAACCCATAGGGACCCCCCAGGAGGAGGGGGGACCCCAATGACCCCCCCAGGGTGGAAGAATGGGGGGACCCCAATGACCCCCCCAGGGTGGGAGAACAGGGGGGACCCCAAGGAACCCATAGGGACCCCCCCAGGGGGAGGGGGGACCCCAATGACCCCCCCAGAGAGCCCCCCAAAGATGGGGGAATGGGGGGACCCCAATGACCCCCCCAGGGTGGGAGAACAGGGGGGACCCCAAGGAACCCATAGGGACCCCCCAGGGCGAGGGGGGACCCCAATGACCCCCCCAGGGTGGGAGAACAGGGGGGACCCCAAGGAACCCATAGGGACCCCCCAGGGCGAGGGGGGACCCCAATGACCCCCCCAAAGAGCCCCCCAAAGGTGGGGGAATGGGGGGACCCCAATGACCCCCCCAAGGTGGGGGACCCCAAGGAACCCATAGGGACCCCCCCAGGGGGAAGGGGGGACCCCAATGACCCCCCCAAAGAGCCCCCCAAAGGTGGGGGACCCCAAGGAACCCATAGGGACCCCCCCAGGGGGACCCCAATGCCTCCCCCCCCCGAAAAGGAGCCCCCCAAAGTTAGGGGAGGGGTAAAAGGGGGGGGGGGTCCCATGGGGGAGGGGGGGTGCCAAGGGGGATTTGGGGGTGCCAGGGGTGGTCCCCACGATTTGGGGGGGGGGGTCTCCAACTCTTGTTGGTGATGGTGATGTTGAAAGGGGGGGGGACAGGGGGATCCCAGGGGGGGTCCCTATGATTTGGGGGGGGTCCTTATGACTTGGGGGGTCCCCAGGATTTGGGGGGGTCCCCAGGAATCGGGGGGGGTCCCCAACTCACTCTTGTTGGTGATGTTGAAGATGGGGGGAGGGGGACAGGGGGATCCCAGGGGGGGTCCCTATGATTTGGGGGGGTCCCCAGGATTTGGGGGGGTTCCCATGATTGGGGGGGTCCCCAGGACTTGGGGGGGTCCCCAGGATTTCAGGGGTTCCCCATGATTCGGGGGGGTCCCCAACTCACTCTTCTTGATGATGCTGAAGATGGCGGGAGGGGGACAGGGGGATCCCAGGGGGTTTGGGGATCTCAGGGGGGGTCCCTATGATTTGGGGGGGTCCCCAGGACTTTGGGGGGGTTCCCATGATTGGGGGGGGTCCCTAGGAATCAGAGGGGTCCCCAGGACTTGGGGGGGGGTTCCCCAGGAACTGGGGGGGGTCCCCAACTCACTCTTCTTGATGATGCTGAAGATGGGGGGAGGGACAGGGGGATCCCAGGGGGGTTTGGGGATCTCAGGGGGGGTCCCTATGTTTTGGGGGGGTCCCCAGGACTTTGGGGGGGGTTCCCATGATTGGGGGGGTTCCCCAGGAATTGGGGGGGTTCCCCATGATTCAGGGGGGGTCCCCAACTCACTCGTTTGTGATGTTGAAGATGGGTGAAGGGACAGGGGGATCCCAGGGGGGTTGGGGATCTCAGGGGGGGTCCCTATGATTTGGGGGGGGTCCCATGATTGGGGGGGGTCCCCAGGACTTGGGGGGTCCCCAGGATTTGGGGGGGTCCCCAGGAATCGGGGGGGTCCCCAACTCACTCTTGTTGGTGATGTTGAAGGTGGGGGGAGGGGGACAGGGGGGTCCCTATGAATCAGGGGGTCCCTATGATTTGGGGGGGTCCCCAGGACTTTGGGGGGGGTTCCCATGATTGGGGGGGGTCCTTATGACTTGGGGGGTCCCCAGGATTTGGGGGGGTCCCCAGGACTTGGGGGGGGTCCCCAACTCACTCTTGTTGGTGATGTTGAAGATGGGGGGAGAGACAAGGGGATCCCAGGGGGGTTGGGGATCTCAGGGGGGGTCCCTATGATTTGGGGGGGGTCCCTATGAATCAGGGGGGGGTTCCCCATGATCCGAGGGGGTCCCCAGGACTTGGGGGGGTCCCCAGGATTTCAGGGGTTCCCCATGATTCAGGGGGGGTCCCCAACTCACTCTTGTTGGTGATGTTGAAAGGGGGGGGACGGACAGGAGGATCCCAGGGGGGTTGGGGATCTCAGGGGGGGTCCCTATGATTTGGGGGGGTCCCCAGGACTTTGGGGGGGGTCCCCATGATTGGGGGGGGTCCCCATAATTGGGGGGGGTCCCCAGGATTTGGGGGGGTCCCCAGGAATCAGGGGGGGGTCCCCAACTCACTCTTGTTGGTGATGTTGAAGATGGCGGGAGGGGAACAGGGGGATCCCAGGGGGGTTGGGGATCTCAGGGGGGGTCCCTATGATTTGGGGGGGGTCCCCAGGACTTTGGGGGGGTCCCTATGATTTGGGGGGGCCCTTATGACTTGGGGGGTCCCCAGGATTTGGGGGGGGTCCCCAGGAATCGGGGGGGTCCCCAACTCACTCTTGTTGGTGATGCTGAAGGTGGTAGGAGGGGGACAGGAGGGTCCCTATGAATCGGGGGGTCCCTATGAATTGGGGGGGTTCCTCATGATTTGGGGGGGGTCCCCATGATTGGGGGGGGTCCCCAGGACTTGGGGGGGTCCCCAGGATTTCAGGGGTTCCCCAGGAACTGGGGGGGGTCCCCAACTCACTCTTCTTGATGATGCTGAAGATGGGGGGAGGGGGACAGGGGGATCCCAGGGGGGTTGGGGATCTCAGGGGGGGTCCCTATGATTTGGGGGGGTCCCTATGAATCAGGGGGGGTTCCCCATGATCCGAGGGGGTCCCCAGGATTTCAGGGGTTCCCCATGATTCAGGGGGGGTCCCCAACTCACTCGTTGGTGATGGTGGCAGTGATGTTGAAGATGGGGGGAGGGACAAGGGGATCCCAGGGGGGTTGGGGATCTCAGGGGGGGTCCCCAGGACTTTGGGGGGGTTCCCATGATTTGGGGGGGGTCCCCATGATTGGGGGGGGGTCCCTAGGAATCAGAGGGGTCCCCAGGACTTGGGGGGTGGTTCCCCAGGAACTGGGGGGGGTCCCCAACTCACTCTTCTTGATGATGTTGAAGATGGCGGGAGGGGGACAGGGGGATCCCAGGGGGTTTGGGGATCTCAGGGGGGGTCCCTATGATTTGGGGGGGGTCCCTATGAATCAGGGGGGGGTTCCCCACGATCCGGGGTGGTCCCCAACTCACTCTTGTTGGTGATGGTGGCGGTGATGTTGAAGGTGGGGGTCCCGGGGGGGCCCTTGCTGCGCAGGTCCATGCTGTGCTCGCCCTCCACCAGGAGGGAGTCCCGGATGACGGAGCAGCGCAGCCCCCCCAGGGTCAACCCCCCCACCAGCAGAGCCCCCCGCTCCTTCCCCACCAGCGCCTGCACCTCCGCGGCCTGGGGGGGGCAAAGGTCAGAGGTCACACAGCCCCCCCCCCCCAGAAAAAAAAAAAACCCCCCAAGAAGGGAGGGGGAGAACCCAACCCCCCCCCCCCTCTCCTTCCTCATTGATAAACGGGGGTTAAACCCCCCCCACACCCCAAGAGGGACCCCCCCAGACTGTGCCCCCCCCCAAGACCCCAAAAGGGACCCCCCAAAACTGTGCCCCCCCCCTCAGACCCTAAAAGGGACCCCCCCAAACTGCCCCCCATGACCCCAGAGGGACCCCCCCAAAGGGACCCCCCAAACTGCCCCCCCCAGACCCCAAACTGCCCCCCCCCAGACCCCAAAAGGACCCCCCTAAACAGCCCCCCCCAGACCCCAAACTTCCCCCCCCCAAACCCCAAAAGGGCCCCCCCAGACCCCAAGAGGGACCTCCCCAAACCGCCCCCCCAAGACCCCAAAAGGGACCCCCCAGACCCCAAAAGGACCCCCCCCAAACTGCCCCCCTCAGACCCCAAGAGGGACCCCCCCAAACTGTGCCCCCCCCCAAGACCCCAAACTGCCCCCCCATGACCCAAAAGGACCCCCCTAAACAGCCCCCCCCAGACCCCAAAGGGACCCCCCCAAAGACCCCAAAAGGGACCCCCCAAACTGCCCCCCCCTTGTGACCCCAAAAGGGCCCCCCCAGACCCCAAAAGGGACCCCCAAACCGCCCCCCCCACCCAGACCCCAAAGGGACCCCCCCAAACCCCAATAGAGACCCCCCCGACCTTCCCCCCCCCAACCAGACCCAATAAGGACCCCCCCAAACTGCCCCCCCTCCCCCCAGACCCCAAAAGGACCCCCCCCAACTGCCCCCCCAATGACCCCAAAAGGGACCCCCCAGACCCCAAAGGGCCCCCCAGACTTCCAGACCAAAGGACCCCAAAACTCCCCCCAGACCCCAAGAGGGACCCCCAACCGCCCCAGACCCCAGGGACCCTAACTGCCCCCCAAGACCCCAAAAGGGACCCCCAGACCCCAAGGACCCCCAAACTGCCACACCCCCAGACCCAATAAGGGACCCCCCAAACTGCCCCCATGACCCAAAAGGACCCCTAAACAGCCCCCAGACCCCAAACTTCCAAACCCCAAAGGACCCCCCAAACTGCCCCCAAGACCCCAAAAAGGGACCCCCAAACTGCCCCCCCATGACCCCAAACTTCCCCCCCCCCCAAACCCCAAAGGGACCCCCCAAACTGCCCCCCCCTTCTGACCCCAAAAGGGCCCCCCAGACCCCAAAAGGGACCCCCCAAACTGCCCCCCCCCTCAGACCCTAAAAGGGCCCCCCCAGACCCCAAAGGGCCCCCCAGACTTCCCCCCCCAGACCCCTAAAGGACCCCCCCAAAACTTCTCCCCCCAGACCCCATAAGGACCCCCCCCAAACTTCCCCCCCAGACCCCAAAAGGGACCCCCCCAAACTGGGCCCCCCCTCAGACCCCACAGGGAACCCCCAAACCCCAATAGGGACCCCCCCAAACTGCCCCCCCCTTGTGACCCCAAAAGGGACCCCCCAGACCCCAAAGGGACCCCCCCAAACCGCCCCCCTAGACCCCAAAATGCCCCCCCAGACCCTAACCGTGAGGTCAAAGGTCAGAGGTCACAAGGGGCACAGGACCCCCCCCAAAAGGCCCCCCCAGGAGTTGGGGTGCCCCCCAAATAAAGGTGAGGGGGAAACTGAGGCAGGGAGGGGCCTCTCCCCCCCACAGGAAGCGGCCTCCGCCCCTCCCCCACCGGGAAGTGGCCACGCGGGGACCCCTCCCCCACGCACGAACAACGCGGGGGGGGGGAGACCCCGAAAACAACAAAAGGGGGGGGAAAGGCGAGAGCTCGGCCCCTCCCCCAACACCCCCAGCACCGTTTTAGGGGGGGGGTCCCCCCATTTCCTACCCCCCCCCCCCCACGTCCCGTTCTCTGCCTCAGTTTCCCCTCCCAGGCCACGCTGGCGCCTCCGCCGCTTTTTTACCTTTTTTGTCCCTCGGCGGCTCCCATATAGGGGGGGGGGGTGGGGGGGGTGGGAAGAGCCCTTTAAGCCCCGCCCCCTCCCGGCACTTCCTTACCCGGATGGGCGGGAAAACCTCCCCCCCCCTCCCCCCTCCCCATAGCTCATCCGGGTCCTTTTTCTATCGCGATTTCTGGCCGGAAGTGAAGTTTTACCGTGATATTAGCGAAGGTTTTGCCGGGAGCCGCTGCCCAGACCGCGGGGGTATCGCGATAGCCCACGATAGCCGCATCCTGACACGTCCCGTCCGCCAACAGCGTCTCCACGTAGGGCGCCCACCCGCTCATGGCGGCGCCCGGAAGTGGGCGGAGCTTCAACCGGAAATCAAGCAGACACAGGGAGGGGGGAGGGAGGGAAAGGGGGCGGCGCCTGCGCACTGACCAGAAGAGCGCGCGCCCAACCGGGCCGCCGCCTCTTTATAAGCCCCGGGGAGGGTGGGCGTGGCCTCAAGGAAGGGGCGTGGCCAACGCGCTGATTGGGCGGGGTTAGACTGAGGGGCGGGGCTTGGAGGTTGCGGCGGGAAAGGGGAAGAAGGAAGAGGGGGGGGAGGGGGGGAGGGGGGGGGATATCGCGATATGGGGGGGGCTGGGGGGGGCTCTGCCCGCCCTATCGCGACATGAGGAGCCTGCCCCACCCCCTCGGGTGGGTAATTAAGGACTAATTAATTAGGAAACCCCTCCCCCGGGGGGAAGGAATCAACGGGGGGGGGATTGTGACCCCCCCCCTTTTAATTACTGATTAATTAGCGATTAATTAACACGGCGATTAATTAATGAGCAGCTCGATTTATTAATTAACGCCCTCGGGACGTAATTGCTCCGCCGGGAAGTTAATTAATGAAGTGCCCCCCCCCTCAGGCTAATTAATGGCCTCTCATTCAATTAATTAACCTGTGATTAATTAAGCCCCGGTATTAATTAACCCCGCACTTAATTAATCAACCCCCTGCTAAGCGTTAATGTCTCTAGGAGATTAATTAAGAAGCCCGCGGTAATTAATCCCCCCCCTCAATGGGGCAATTAAATCCCCCTCCCATTAATTAATCCCCTCCTGGCATTAATTAACCCCTCCCCGGATTAATTAACCCCCCAATTAATTACCACCCCCCCAATTAATTAGCTCCGGGGAGAATTAATTAATTAATTAACCCCCCCGCTAATTAATTCCCTCCTCTTGTTCTATTAATTACCCCCCCCAATAATTAACCTCCTCTTATCATTAATTAACCCCCCCCCAACTAATTAACCCCCCCAAGCCACTAATTACCCCCTAGGGCAATTAATTCCCCCCTCATTAAGCCCTCTGGGGACATTTAACCCCGGGGGGGGGGCAATTAATTAACCCCCTCCCATCCTTAATTACCCCCCCAGCTCATTAATCACCCCCCAGGCACTTAATTAACTAATTAATTAACTTAATTAACCCCCCAATCACCCAGTTCCCCCCCTTTATTAATTATCCCCCGTTAATTAATTAACACCCCTCCCTTTAATTACACCCCCCCCCTCTTTGAGGGGCTTCATTAATTAACTAATTAACTCACTAATTAACATCCCCCCCCCCCCTCCTCGCGCTCGGGAGGGACTTTCCGGGGGGGGAGGGGCCGCGGTTTCACTTCCTGCCCCGGGGGGGGGAGGGGAAGGGAGAGGGGGGGGAGGGGGAGGGGGGGAACCGGTTCGGGAGGGACCCAAAAGGGGTTCGGAAAGGACCCAAAAGGGACCCGGGAGTTCGGGAGGGACCTGGGAGTCTTGGGGGGGGGGGACGGACCCGGTTCGGGAAACCCAAAAGGGGTTCGGAAAGGACCCAAAAGTTCGGAAAGACCCAAAACCGGAGGCTCAGGAGTCTGGGGGGGGGGAACCGGTTCGGGAAGGACCCAGAAGTTCGGGAAGGACCCAAAAAGGGAATCGGGAGTTCGGGAGGGACCCGGTTCGGGAGACCCAAAAAGGGACCCGGGAGTTCGGGGGGGGGAGGGGGAGGAACCGGTTCGGGAAACCCAAAAGGGGTTCGGAAAGGACCCAAAAGTTCGGGAAGGACCCAAAAAGGGACCCGGGAGTTCGGGGGAGGAACCGGTTCGGGAAACCCAAAAAGGGACCCGGGAGTTAAGGGGGGGGAAGGGGGGGGGAACCGGTTCGGGAAACCCAAAAGGGGTTCGGAAAGGACCCAAGGTTCGGAAAGGACCCAAAAAGGGACCCGGGAGTTCGGGGGGGGAACCCGGTTCGGGAGACCCAAAAGGGGGTTCGGAAAGGACCCAAGGTTCGGAAAGGACCCAAAAAGGGGAATCGGGAGTTCGGGGGGGGACCCGGTTCGGAAGACCCAGAAAGGACCCAAAAAGGGACCCGGGAGTTCGGGACGGACCCAAAAGTTCGGGAAAGACCCAAAACCGGAGGCCCAGGAGTCTGGGGGGGGAACCGGTTCGGAAAGGACCCAGAAGTTCGGGAAGGACCCAAAAAGGGGAATCGGGAGTTCGGGGGAGGAACCGGTTCGGGAGACCCAAAAAGGGACCCGGGAGTTCGGGAGGAACCTGGGAGTCTTGGGGGGGGGGGACGGACCCGGTTCGGGAAACCCAAAAGGGGTTCGGAAAGGACCTAAAAGTTCGGGAAGGACCCAAAACCGGAGGCCCAGGAGTCTGGGGGGGGGGAACCGGTTCGGGAAGGACCCAAAAGGGGGTTCGGAAAGGACCCAAGGTTCGGGAGACACAAAAAGGACCCAAAAAGGGACCCGGGAGTTAAAGGGGGGGGAACCGGTTCGGGAAACCCAAAAGGGGGCTCGGAAAGGACCCAAAAGTTCGGGAAAGACCCAAAACCGGAGGCCCAGGAGTCGGGGGGGGTGGGACCCGGTTCGGAAAGGACCCAGAAGTTCGGGAAGGACCCAAAAAGGGACCCGGGAGTTCGGGGGGGGGAGACCCGGTTCGGAAAACCCAAAAGTTCGGGAAGGACCCGGTTCGGGAAACCCAAAAGGGGTTCGGAAAGGACCCAAGGTTCGGGAAGAACCCAAACAGGGGACTCAGGAGTTCGGGGGAGGAACCCGGTTCGGGAAACCCAAAAGGGGGTTCGGAAAGGACCCAAAAGTTCGGGAAAGACCCAAAACCGGAGGCCCAGGAGTCTGGGGGGGGGGAACCGGTTCGGAAAGGACCCAGAAGTTCGGGAAGGACCCAAAAAGGGACCCGGGAGTTCGGAAGGGACCTGGGAGTCTTGGGGTGGGGGGGGGGGGGGGACGGACCCGGTTCGGGAGACCCAAAAAGGACCCAAAAAAGGACCCGGGAGTTAAGGGACGGGAAGGGGGGGGGGAACCGGTTCGGGAAACCCAAAAAGGGTTCGGAAAGGACCCAAAAGTTCGGAAGGACCCAAAAGTTCGGGAAGGACCCAAAAAGGGGAATCGGGAGTTCGGGGGAGGAGACCCGGTTCGGAAGACCCAGAAAGGACCCAAAAAGGGACCCGGGAGTTCGGGACGGACCCAAAAGTTCGGGAAAGACCCAAAACCGGAGGCTCAGGAGTCTGGGGGGGGGGAACCGGTTCGGAAAGGACCCAAAAGTTCGGAAAGGACCCAAAAAGGGGAATCGGGAGTTCGGGGAAGGACCCGGTTCGGGAAACCCAAAAAGGGACCCGGGAGTTCCGGGGGGTAAGGGGGAGGCCCGGTTCGGGAGGGACCCAAAAGGGGGTTCGGAAAGGACCCAGAAGTTCGGAAAGGACCCAAAAAGGGGAATCGGGAGTTCGGGGCGGGAGACCCGGTTCGGGAAACCCAAAAAGGACCCAAAAAGGGACCCGGGAGTTCGGGGGTGGGAGGGGGAGAGACCCGGTTCGGGAAACCCAAAAGGGGGTTCGGAAAGGACCCAAAAGTTCGGAAAGACCCAAAACCGGAGGCTCAGGAGTCTGGGGGGGGGGGGAACCGGTTCGGAAAGGACCCAAAAGGGGGTTCGGAAAGGACCCAAGGTTCGGGAGACCCAAAAAGGGACCCGGGAGTTCGGGGGGGGAACCGGTTCGGGAAACCCAAAAGGGGGTTCGGAAAGGACCCAAGGTTCGGGAAGGACCCAAAAAGTTCGGTCCCAAAAATGGACCTGGGGGTTCGGGGGGGGAGGGGGAGAGACCCTGGTCTTTAACTGGGTAAGCCACGTACATTGCTG
>JALBCY010000399.1:35000-39913 GCA_023079485.1 Archilochus colubris | reverse complement strand
CAAGAACCCAAAGAACCCCAAGAACCCAAAGAACCTCAAGAACCCCAAGAACCCCAAGAACCCAAAGAACCCCAAGAACCCAAAGAACCCCAAGAACCCAAAGAACCCAAAGAACCCAAAGAACCCCAAGAACCCCAAGAACCCCAAGAACCCAAAGAACCCAAAGAACCCCAAGAACCCAAAGAACCCCAAGAACCCCAAGAACCCCAAGAACCCAAAGAACCCAAAGAACCCAAAGAACCCCAAGAACCCCAAGAACCCAAAGAACCCAAAGAACCCCAGGAACCCAAAGAACCCCAAGAACCCCAAGAACCCCAAGAACCCCAAGAACCCAAAGAACCCAAAGAACCCAAAGAACCCCAAGAACCGATCCCAAGAACCCCAAGAACCCAAAGAACCCCAAGAACCCAAAGATCCCCAAGAACCCCAAGAACCCCAAGAACCCAAAGAACCCAAAGAACCCAAAGAACCCCAAGAACCCAAAGAACCCCAAGAACCCAAAGAACCCAAAGAACCCCAAGAGTCCCAAGAACCCAAAGACCCCAGGAACCCCAAGAACCCCAAGAACCCAAAGAACCCCAACAACCCCAAGAACCCCAAGAACCAAGAACCCCAAGACTGCCCCAAGAACCCCAAGAACCCCAAGAACCCCAGGAACCCCAAGAACCCAAAGAACCCCAAGAACCCAAAGAACCCAAAGAACCCCAAGAACCCCAAGAACCCAAAGAACCCCAAGAACCCAAAGAACCCAAAGAACCCCAAGAACCCCAAGAACCCCAAGAACCCAAAGAACCCCAAGAACCCAAAGAACCCAAAGAACCCCAAGAACCCAAAGAACCCCAAGAACCAAGAACCCACTTGGTGCCACGGAACTTCTCCTGCAGCTGTTCCTTCAGGAGCATCTCAGTCCCATTGGGATCCATCCCATCTCCAGCTGCTCCCTGCAGGGTTTCCTTGGACCTGCTTGGAAAAGATCTTTGGGATCATGGAACCCAACCCTGACCCCATCCCCACTGTCCCATGTCCCTCATCCCCACATCCCCAGGCTCTGAAACCCCTCCAGGGATGATGGGGACTCCAGCCCTGCCCTGGGCAGCCTGGGCCAGGCCCTGACAACCCTTTCCAGGCAGAAATTCTTCCCCAGCTCCAACCTAAACCTCCCCTGGCACAACTTGAGTTGTGCCAAAAGTTCCTCTTGTCCCATCCCTTGTTCCTTGGGAGCAGAGCCCGACCCCCCCTGGCTCCAACCTCCTCTCAGGGGGTTGCAGAGAGCCACAAGGTCTCCCCTCAGCCTCCTCTGCTCCAGGATCAGCACCCACAGGGCCCTCAGATGCTCCTCACAACTTCTCCACAACCTTCTCCATCTTCTCCAGACCTTTATTCATCTTCTCCACAACCTCCTCCTTCCTCTCCAGACCTTCTCCTTGTGCTCCAGAACCTTCTCCATGTTCTCAAACCATCTCCATGTTCTCCTGACCTTTATTCATGTTCTCCAGATCCTCCTCCTTCCTCTCCAGCTCCTTCTCCATGTTCTCCAGCCCCTCTTCCTTGCTCCCCTTACCCACATGCTCCAGACTCTTCCCTGTGTTCTCCAGCCCCTTCTCCATGCTCTCCAGACCCTCTTCCTTCCTCTCCAGACCTTTCCCACATTATCCAGACCTTTCCCCATGTTCTCCAGCTTCTCCTTGCTCTCCAGCTCCTTCTTCATCTTCTCCAGTTCCTCCTCCTTCCTCCCCAAACCTTCTCCTTGTGCTCCAGAACTTTCTCCATGGTCTCCAAACCTTCTCCTTGCCCTCCACAACCTTCCCCATGTTTTCCAGAACCTTCTCCATGCTCTCCAGCCCCTTCCCCATGTTCTCCAAACCTTCTCCATCTTCTCCAGCTCCTCCTCCTTGCTCCCCAGACCTTCTCCATGTTCTCCAAACCTTCTCCATGTTCTCCAGAACCTCCTCATTGCCCTCCAGACCTTATTCTTGTGCTCCAGACCCTTCCCCAGCTCCATTCCCATCTCTGGACACTCTCCATCCCCTCCATCTCCTTCTTTTCCACCAAAAGGCTGGAAAACACTTGGGAAAACACCTGAACTAATGCACATGGAGCACAAGTCTCCCCCCACCAGTGTTCCCCAACCCTCAGCCTCCTCTGCTGCAGGCAGAACACCCTTGGGTGCCTCAGATGCTCCTCACAACTTCTCCAGAACCTTCTCCTTGTTCTCCAGAACCTTCCCCATACTTTCCAGAACCTTCTCCATGCTCTCCAGTCCCTTCTCTGGACACTCTCCCACAAGGGCCTGGAGGGATGGGATGAGGGGAAGGGTTTCCAGCTGCAAGAGGGGAGATGGAGAGGAGATCTTGGGGAGGGAGAAATTGTTTGGGGTGAGGGTGCTGAGCCCCTGTGCCAGGCTGCCCAAGGAAGCTGTGGCTGCCCCATCCCTGGCAGTGTCTCAGCCCAGGTTGGATGGGGCTTGGAGCACCCTGGGCTGTGGGAGGGGTCCCTGCACATCCAGGGGTTGGGACTGGGTGGGATTTAAGGTCCCTTCCCACCCAAACCAACGAAAAGTTCCTCCCCAGCTTTCCTGAAGCCTCCTGGAAGCTGCTCTGGACTCTCCCTCCTTTGTTTTTTTCTGCTCTGACCAAGGTTGGACCAGGGGCTTGGAGTTCCTGCCCTGTGTAACCCCCCCCACACCCCAGGGCAGGTTCCTGGGGAGCTGCAGGTTGGGATGTGATGGATCCAACACCTCCCAAAGGGATTAAATTGCTTTGATGGAGCCTTTGGAGGAGGGAAAGCTTGGCTGGGGGATGCTGGAGCCAGCTGGGTGTCTCCATCAGGAGATGGGGGGGGGGAGGTACAGCAGGGGCAGAGACCTCTCCTTGGCTTGGAACCTGCTGAGAAACCCCCCCAGGAGACCCCATGGGAAGCAGAGCTCAGCTCCTCTCCCTGCAGCATCCCCAGTGCTGGTGGCACCCACCTGAGGGGCACCCAGAGCCTCCTGCCAGCTCCTTGGTGTCCCTCACCCTGGGAGCCTTCGGTTGCTCAGGAAACCAAACCAGCAATTCCTCCCCCAGGTCCTCAAACTCCTCCTGGGAGCGACGGCGAGCAGGGATTGATGGGGAAAAACAAACAGAGAGAGACCCAGAACTGAGGAGTCTGAAGGAAATCCACGGATGGGGAAAATAAAATAAATCCTGGTGGGGCTGGAGGGGCTGAAAGGAGGAATGGTGGAAAGGAGGAAGCCCCAGCACTGCTGGTGCCAGGAGGAGCCTCAAGAAGCTGCTTGGGCACCAGGATGAGCTTTCTCTCGAGGAGAAAATCATCCAAGGTGAGGTGGGGAAGAGTAAACCTCATCCTGGAGAGATGAGGAATAAGGATTGGATGTGAGGAGAAGACCTCGGGCACCCAGAGCCAGATCTGCTCCCATCTTTCAGCTGCTTCCTGCAGAAAACAAACCAACCCCCAAAACCATCTCATTGACATTTCCACCCCGGGGATCCGGGAGGGAATGAAATAATAATGACCTGGGGAAAAAATAAAAGAGGAAGAAGTGAGGGAGAGCAGCCAGAAAAGAAATCACTGGCTTGAAACCTGAGCCTCCTGAGGCTTTGGCACCTTTGGGGTGGCACCAGGAGCAGACGGAGCTGAAGATGTCCCTGATCATTGCAGGGGGGGTTGGTGGTTGAGGTGACCTTCGAGGTCCCTTCCCACCCAAACCATTCTGTGATTCCATTATCTGGAGATGGGTGAGAACTGGGGTGGCTCCCAGTGCCCAGAATATCCCCTGGTGTCCCCCAGAAGGGGCTCCTCAAAGGGATAAATGAACCCCAAACCCCAGGGGAGCTCAGCCAGAGGATGGGAAGCTCATGAAACCTGCAGCTCGAGGTGAAAACAAGGATTAGATTCAAGGGATGGCCTGGAAACTAATCCTGAATCAGCCCCAGCTTCTGCTGCTGGCTTCTGGGGTAAGATTTGGGCAACTCATCACAGACCTGGGCCTCAGTTTCCCCCCAGAGGACCTCACGTCGATATCACAGAGTGCTTCACACAGACCACAGAGACACAAATCCTTGTGGGTTGTCAGGGACTGATGGGATTTGGGTGCTGATCTCCCAGTATCTGCTCCTGAAGTCCCAGCTGGTTGGTGGGTTCAGGATGGAGCCACCGTGTTGGCCAAGTTGATTTTAAAGCACATTTTTCCCCTCTCCCCCCCAAAAAAAAATGAGCCCTGGAGGGATGGGGAGCAGCAAGACCACTGAAGAGCAACCCGAGGAGCTCCTCTTGGTGCTAAATCTCTCGTGAAGCTGAGAGCCTGGTTTGGGGTCAGGGTTGGTGGAGCACTGGTGGAGGATGCAGGAACCTGCAGAGGGGCTGTGGACACCAGAGATGCTTCTGGGTTTACCAGGGGTGGGAGAGACCCCAGAGATGCTTCTGGGTTCACCTGGGGTGGGGGAGCCCCAGATATGCTCCTGAGCTGACCTGGGATGGAGATAAAACATCCCCAGGGTGCCCATCCTGGCTCCACCCCAAGGTCCATCCCCTGGCATTGCCAGTGGCCAAGAGATGCCAAGACCAAGTTTAAGGTCAAGGCAAATATCTGAAACTGCCCCAGGTTCTCTTCTGGCCTCTGACCATGGGACCTGCTGGTGGGACCGGTGCTGCCCAGTACCCCTGAGGCAGAGGGACCTCTGGGCCCAGTGCTTCCCAGTACCCTTAGGTCAGAGGGACCTCTGGGGCCAGTGCCCCTGGGTCAAAGGGACCTCTGGGACCAGTGCTGCCCAGTACCCCTGGGGCAGAAGGACCTCTGGGACCAGTGTCACCCTATACCCTTGGGTCAGAAGGACCCCTGGGACCAGCGCTTGTCCCGCACCCCTGGGCCAAGGACCTCTGGGACCACTGGTGCCCATCACCCCTGCGGCAGG
>JALBCY010000399.1:0-30000 GCA_023079485.1 Archilochus colubris | reverse complement strand
ACTGTAGGATCCAGGGGATGTGTCCCCAGCTCAATGACAGCACCCAGTGTCCCCAGGTCACCACCAGGACTTGGGTGATGTGTCCCCAGGTCAATGCCAGCACCCAGGGGATGTGTCCCCAGAACACTGTAGGATGCAGATGATGTGTCCCCAGGCCAATGACAGCACCCAGACAGTGTCCCACCTCAATGCCAGGACCTTGTCAATGTGTCCCCAGGTCACCAGCAGGACTTGGGTGAAGTGTCCCCATGCCAGCACCCAGGGGATGTGTCCCCAGGACACTGCAGGATGCAGATGATGTGTCCCCAGCTCAATGACAGCACCCAGGTCACCACCAGGACTTGGGTGATGTGTCCCCAGGTCAATGCCAGCACCCAGGGGATGTGTCCCCAAGTCACTGTAGGATGCAGATGATGTGTCCCCAGGTCAATGCCAGCACCCAGACAGTGTCCCCAGGTCACCACCAGGACTTGGGTGATGTGTCCCCAGGACACTGCCAGCACCGAGGGGATGTGTCCCCAGCTCAATGCCAGGACCTTGTCAACGTGTCCCCAGGTCACCACCAGGACTTGGGTGATGTGTCCCCAGCTCAATGACAGCACCCAGGGGATGTGTCCCCAGCTCAATGCCAGGACCTTGGCAATGTGTCCCCAGGTCACTGCAGGATGCAGCTGATGTGTCCCCAGGTCAATGACAGCAAACAGGTCACTGCCAGGACTTGGGTGATGTGTCCCCAGGACACTGCAGGATGCAGCTGATCTGTCCCCAGGTCAATGACAGCACCCAGACAGTGTCCCCAGGCCAGTGCCAGGACTTGGGTGGTGTGTCCCCAAGTCACTGTAGGATCCAGGGGATGTGTCCCCAGATCAGTGGCAGCACCCAGTGTCCCCAGGTCACCACCAGGACTTGGGTGATGTGTCCCCAGGTCAATGCCAGCACCCAGGGGATGTGTCCCCAGGACACTGTAGGATGCAGATGATGTGTCCCCAGGCCAATGACAGCACCCAGACAGTGTCCCACCTCAGTCCCAGGACCTTGTCAATGTGTCCCCAGGTCACTGCCAGGACTTGGGTGAAGTGTCCCCATGCCAGCACCCAGGGGATGTGTCCCCAGGACACTGCAGGATGCAGCTGATGTGTCCCCAGCTCAATGACAGCACCCAGACAGTGTCCCCAGGCCAGTGCCAGGACTGGGGTGATGTGTCCCCAAGTCACTGTAGGATCCAGGGGATGTGTCCCCAGCTCAGTGGCAGCACCCAGTGTCCCCAGGTCACCAGCAGGACTTGGGTGATGTGTCCCCAGGCCAATGACAGCACCCAGGGGATGTGTCCCCAGCTCAATGCCAGGACCTTGGCAGTGTGTCCCCAAGTCACTGCAGGATGCAGCTGATGTGTCACCAGGTCGGTGACAGCACCCAGACAGTGTCCCCAGGCTAATGCCAGGACTTGGGTGCTGTGTCCCAAGGTTACTGCAGCACCCAGGGGATGTGTCCCCAGGTCACTGTAGGATGCAGCTGATGTGTCCCCAGCTCAGTGACAGCAGCCAAGCAACACATCCCTAGGTCACTGCCAGGACCTTGTCAATGTGTCCCCAGGTCACTGCCAGGACTTGGGTGACATGTCCCCATGCCAGCACCTGGACACTGCAGGATGCAGATGATGTGTCCCCAGGCCAATGCCAGGACCTTGTCAATGTGTCCCCAAGTCACTGCAGGATGCAGCTGATGTGTCCCCAGGTCAATGACAGCACCCAGTGTCCCCAGGTCACCACCAGGACCTGGGTGATGTGTCCCCAGGTCAATGCCAGCACCCAGGGGATGTGTCCCCAAGTCACTGCAGGATGCAGCTGATGTGTCCCCAGGTCGGTGACAGCACCCAGACAGTGTCCCCAGGCTAATGCCAGGACTTGGGTGCTGTGTCCCAAGGTTACTGCAGCACCCAGGGGATGTGTCCCCAGGTCACTGCCAGGACTTGGGTGATGTGTCCCCAGGTCAATGCCAGCACCCAGGGGATGTGTCCCCAAGTCACTGTAGGATGCAGATGATGTGTCCCCAGGTCAATGACAGCACCCAGACAGTGTCCCCAGGTCCCCATTGGCAGGACTTGGGTGCTGTGTCCCCAGGACACTGCCAGCACTCAGGGGATGTGTCCCCAGCTCAATGACAGCACCCAGACAGTGTCCCCAGCTCAATGCCAGGACCTTGTCAACGTGTCCCCAGGTCACCACCAGGACTTGGGTGATGTGTCCCCAGCTCAATGACAGCACCCAGGGGATGTGTCCCCAGGCCAATGCCAGGACCTTGGCAGTGTGTCCCCAGGTCACTGCAGGATGCAGATGATGTGTCCCCAGCTCAGTGACAGCACCCAGACAGTGTCCCCAGGCCAGTGCCAGGACTTGGGTGATGTGTCCCCAGGTCACTGTAGGATGCAGGGGATGTGTCCCCAGCTCAGTGGCAGCACCCAGTGTCCCCAGGTCACCACCAGGACTTGGGTGATGTGTCCCCAGGCCAATGACAGCACCCAGACAGTGTCCCCAGCTCAATGCCAGGACCTTGTCAATGTGTCCCCAGGTCACCAGCAGGACTTGGGTGAAGTGTCCCCATGCCAGCACCCAGGGGATGTGTCCCCAGGACACTGCAGGATGCAGATGATGTGTCCCCAGCTCAATGACAGCACCCAGGTCACCACCAGGACTTGGGTGATGTGTCCCCAGGTCAATGCCAGCACCCAGGGGATGTGTCCCCAAGTCACTGTAGGATGCAGATGATGTGTCCCCAGGACACTGCTAACACCCAGGGGATGTGTCCCCAGGTCACTGCCAGGACTTGGGTGCTGTGTGCCCCCCAGGCTGGTGACAAGCAGCACCCCCCCCGTGTGACCCCCTCGATGCACCCACCTGGGAGCTGCTTCCTCCAGGTGTCCCCGGGAAGGGGCTGATGGCAGGAGGTGACAATGGGGATGCTGCTGATGTCCCTGTCTGTGTGGCCCAGGCACACCTCAAAGGGACACCCCGGACGCTCCCCATCCTTACCAGTGCTCCCCAGTTCCCTCCCAGTGCTCGGAAGGGCAGTGGTGGTGGCAGAGGTGTGGGATCCATGGGGGTCAGACTTGGTGACCTCCCAAGAAGTCCTTTCCAAGCCAAACCCTTCAATGGTTCCCTGGTTCTGTGGCCTCTTCTGGGTCCCCAAGGGGTGTCACCAGCTGGGAGCTGCCAGGCAAGGAATCTGGGACCTTCTGGAGGTCTCCAAGCAGCTGCAGAGCTGAGGGCAGACACTGAGCCCACCCTGACCTTCTGCCTCCTGGTCACTGCCCAGCTCTGGCCTCTGTGCTTCAGGTGCCGTGGGAAACGAGGAAGGGGCTTCCAGCTGGAAGGGGGGAGCTGGGAGGGAGAAGTGAGGGTGGGGAGAGCCTGGGAGAGGTTTCCTGGAGAAGCTGTGGGTGGTGGGGATGTTGGAGTTGAGGTTGGATGGGGTTGGAGCCCCCTGGGCTGGGGAGGGGTCCCTGCACATCCAGGGGTTGGAATGCAATGATCCTGAAGGTCCCTTCCAACCCATCCCAGTCCGGGACTGGATGAAACACGGACCCCACCACCCCCTCCATCCTCCTCCCTCTGCTCCCCACCAGGCACCCCCTTCCCAGGGCTGAGGGGTTCAGTGGGGGGGGGGGGGGCAGTTTCAGGCCCTATTTCTGGGGTTTTTCAGGGTCTTCAAGCAGCTGCTTGTGATGTTCTCCAGACCTTGCCAGAGCCTCAGCCTCTGCTGGGGAGGTGTCTGGAGCCCCTGCAGCATCACCCAGCTCTGGAGAGGATGGGGGAGAAGCTTCCTGGCACCCTCCACATCTCCCTTCCCAGAGATCTGGGGGAGATCCAGGACATCCCCAAAGCCACCAGAGCTGGGGGACCAGGGGGGACCAGTGCCCCCCAGGAGGGGAAAAGCTGCTGGGGCAGCCCCATGGCAGAAGTGATTCCTCCTCCTCCCCTTCCCAGCCTCCTGCTGCTCCCCTGGGGACTCAGGAGATGCTGAGGAATTGATTTATTTATACCCAACCTTGGAAAAGATAAAAATGGGGGGGAGGGGGGGTCCCTAACCCCCCAAACCTCCTTTCCTTGAGCTGCTCTTGGCCCAGGGCAGAGATGGGGCACGGAATTCCAGAAGGGGATTTGGCTGATGTGCTCCAAGGTTCAGGGGATGCTTGATGGGTTCCCTTCTTCTGCAAAACCCTTCTTGCTGATGGATCCCCCAAAGATCACCCCATCACCCCCCCGAAAACCCTTACCCTATCCCTACCCCTACCCCTAACCCTGAACCTACCTCTATCCCTGTCCTTATCTCTATCCCTGTCCCTAATGCTAACCCTATCCCCCATCCTAACCTAACAACCCTAACCTAACCCTAACCCTATCCTTCTATCCTGTCCTATCCCTCTCCCTCTCCCTGTCCCTCTCCTAACCCTATCCCTATCCCTATCCCTATCCCTAACCCTATCCCCATCCCTATCCCTATCCCTATCCTATCCCTATCCCTATTCCTACCCCTATCCCTATCCCTATCCCTATCCCTATCCCTATCCCTATCCCTATCCCTATCCCTATCCCTATCCCTATCCCTATCCCTCTCCCTCTCCCTGTCCCTATCCCTCTCCCTATCCCTATCCCTGTCCTTATCCCTATCCCTATCCCTATCCCTATCCCTATCCCTATCCCTCTCCCTATCCCTATCCCTCTCCCTATCCCTATCCCTATCCCTCTCCCTATCCCTCTCCCTATCCCTATCCCTATCCCTATCCCTATCCCGTCCCTATCCCTATCCCTCTCCCTATCCCTCTCCCTATCCCTATCCCTATCCCTATCCCTATCCCTATCCCTATCCCTATCCCTATCCCTGTCCCTATCCCCATCCCTATCCCTATCCCTCTCCCTCTCCCTCTCCCTCTCCCTCTCCCTATCCCTCTCCCTCTCCCCAACCCTATCCCTGTCCCTAATCCTATCCCTCTCCCTCTCCATCTCCCTCTCCCTCTCCCTCTCCCTCTCCCTCTCCCTCTCCCTATCCCCATCCCCATCCCTATCCCTATCCCTATCCCTAACCTATCCCTGTCCCTAATCCTACCCCTATCCCTATCCCTATCCCCATCCCTATCCCTATCCCTATCCCTAACCTATCCCTATCCCTAATCCTATCCCTCTCCCTCTCCCTCTCCCTAACCTAACCTGACCCTGACCCTGACCCTGACCCTGACCCTCTCCCTCTCCCTCTCCCTCTCCCTATGCTCCTGTCTCTCTGGGAAGTTCCGGGCAGGCTCCAACCTGGGATGTTCGGCTGGGAGGCACCAAACCCAGCAGTGGGGGCAGGAAGGGCCGGGAGGGGCACTGGGGGCACTGGGGGCACTGGGGACCTTGGTGGGATTGGGAACCTTGGTGGGATTGGGAATCTTGTTGGGATTGGGAACCTTGTTGGGATTGGGAATCTTGATGGGATTGGGAATCTTGGTGGGACTGGGAATCTTGTTGGGATTGAAGTTCTTGGTGGGATTGGGAATCTTGTTGGGATTGGGAACCTTGGTGGGATTGGGCATCTTGGTGGGATTGGGAACCTTGGTGGGATTGGGAATCTTGTTGGGATTGGGAACCTTGGTGGGATTGGGCATCTTGGTGGGATTGGGAACCTTGGTGGGATTGGGAACCTTGGTGAGATTGGGAATCTTGGTGGGATTGGGAACCTTGGTGGGATTGGGAATCTTGTTGGGATTGGGAACCTTGGTGGGATTGGGAACCTTGGTGGGATTGGGAATCTTGGTGGGATTGGGAACCTTGTTGGGATTGGGAACCTTGGTGGGATTGAAGACCTTGGTGGGATTGGGCAATTTGGTGGGATTGGGAATCTTGGTGGGATTGGGAACCTTGGTGGGATTGGGAATCTTGGTGGGATTGGGAATCTTGGTGGGATTGGGAACCTTGGTGGGATTGGGAATCTTGTTGGGATTGGGAACCTTGGTGGGATTGGGAACCTTGTTGGGATTGGGAACCTTGTTGGGATTGGGAATCTTGGTGGGATTGGGAACCTTGGTGGGATTGGGAATCTTGGTGGGATTGAACGTTTTGGTGGGATTGGGAATCTTGGTGGGATTGAACGTTTTGGTGGGATTGGGCAATTTGATGGGATTGGGAATCTTGGTGGGATGGGGGTGTCAGTGCTGGTGGAGCCCCCGTGTGTTTGGGGACAAAGGGACCTCCTGTCCCACCCTTTACCAGAGCTTCTGCCCAGGGAACCCCCTGGGACACCTGGAGGGGTCCCCAACACCTCCCCTTGTCCCCTCTCCTCCCTCCAGGAGGGATCCAGAGCCTCATCCCTGAGCAGAACCCCCCAGGGAAGGACACAGAGAGGGGACAGGGGCAGAGGACACGGGGACACCCCCAGCCTGGTCCTTTTGGGGTGTGGGGGTGGGAGGGGTGCAGGGAATGGGGGTTTGGGCTCCTCCAGCTGCTGCTGGGGCCCAGTTTGGGGCTGGGGTTGGGAATTGGGTTAATTTTAGGGTTAAGGTTTGGGTTAGGGTTAGGATCAAGGTGGAGGTTGGGGATAGGACCAGGGTTAGGGGGAAGGTTAGGTTCTGGTTGGCATTAGGGTCAGGGTTAGGACCAGGGTTAGGGTTGGGGTTGGGTATAGGGTTAGGGCTAAGGTCAGGGTCAGGGCAAGGGCTGAATTAGGGTTAGGTTAGGATTAGGGTTAGGTTTGGGGTTAGAACTAAGGGTAAGGTGAGGGTTGGGGTTTGCTTTAGGGTTAGGGTTTGATTTAGGGTTAGAGATTGCTTAGGGTTAGGGTTAGGGTTTGATTTAGGGTCAGGGTTTGCTTTAGGGTTAGAGATTGCTTAGGGTTAGGGTTGGAGTTTGATTTAGGGTTAGGGATTGATTTAGGGTTAGGGTTTGATTTAGGGTTGGGGTTTGATTTAGGGTTAGGGATTGATTTAGGGTTAGGGATTGATTTAGGGTTAGGGATTGCTTAGGGTTAGGGTTGGGGGTTGATTTAGGGTTGGGGTTTGATTTAGGGTTAGGGATTGCTTAGGGTTAGGGTTGGGGGTTGGTTTAGGATTGGGGGTTGATTTAGGGTTGGGGGTTGATTTAGGGTTGGGGGTTGATTTAGGGTTAGGGATTGCTTTAGGGTTAGAGATTGCTTAGGGTTAGGGTTGGAGTTTGATTTAGGGTTAGGGTTTGATTTAGGGTCGGGGTTTGCTTTAGGGTTAGGGATTGCTTAGGGTTAGGGTTGGGGGTTGATTTAGGGTTGGAGTTTGATTTAGGGTTAGGGTTTGATTTAGGGTTAGGGTTTGATTTAGGGTTAGGGATTGCTTTAGGGTTAGGGATTGCTTAGGTTTAGGGTTGGGGGTTGATTTAGGGTTAGGGGTTGATTTAGGGTTGGGGATTGCTTAGGGTTAGGGTTGGGGTTGATTTAGGGTTGGGGGTTGATTTAGGGTTAGGGATTGCTTTAGGGTTAGGGATTGCTTAGGGTTAGGGTTGGGGGTTGATTTAGGGTTGGGGGTTGATTTAGGGTTAGGGATTGCTTTAGGGTTAGGGATTGCTTAGGGTTAGGGTTGGAGTTTTATTTAGGGTTAGGGATTGATTTAGGGTTAGGGATTGCTTTAGGGTTAGGGTTGGGGGTTGATTTAGGGTTGGGGGTTGATTTAGGGTTAGGGATTGCTTAGGGTTAGGGTTGGGGGTTGATTTAGGGTTAGGGGTTGATTTAGGGTTAGGGATTGCTTTAGGGTTAGGGATTGCTTTAGGGTTAGGGTTGGGGTTTGCTTTAGGGTTAGGGATTGCTTAGGGTTAGGGTTGGAGTTTGATTTAGGGTTAGGGATTGCTTAGGCTTAGGGTTGGGGGTTGATTTAGGGTTGGGGGTTGATTTAGGGTTAGGGATTGATTTAGGGTCAGGGTTTGCTTTAGGGTTAGGGATTGCTTAGGGTTAGGGTTGGGGGTTGATTTAGGGTTAGGGTTTGATTTAGGGTTGGGGTTTGCTTTAGGGGTAGGGGTAGGGTTAGGGTTAGGGATTGCTTAGGGTTAGGGTTGGTTTAGGGTTGGGGGTTGATTTAGGGTTGGGGGTTGATTTAGGGTTAGGGATTGATTTAGGGTTAGGGATTGCTTAGGGTTAGGGTTAGGGTTAGGGTTTGATTTAGGGTTGGGGTTTGCTTTAGGGGTAGGGGTAGGGGTAGGGTTAGGGTTAGGGATTGCTTAGGGTTAGGGTTGGGGGTTGATTTAGGGTTGGGGGTTGATTTAGGGTTAGGGATTGCTTTAGGGTTAGGGATAGGGACAGAGTTAGGGTTTGGGTTTGTTCCAGGGCCACTCTTAGGGCTGGGATTTCAGGAGAAGGGGTAAGAGTTGGGATTGGTGTTGGGATTAAAGGTAAATCATGGTTTGGGGTTAGGATGGGAGTTAGGGCTAAGGCTTGGGTTAGGTCTAGGGTTAGGATTAGGGTCAGGATTAAGATGGGCATTAGGGTTAGGGTTAGGGTTAGTCCTAGGGTTACATTTAGGGTTAGGTTTAAATTTAGACCTTGGGTTAGGATTTAATTTAGGGTTATACCTGGAGTTAGGATTGATTTGGGGTTAGACATAGGGTCAGGATTATGTTAGAGACATTTTTAGGTTGGGTTTGGGTTAGACCTAGGGTCAGGATTTGGGTTTAGGGTTAGACCCAGGTTTAAGGTTGGGTTTGGGTTAGACATAGGGTCAGGATTTGGGTTTAGGGTTAGACCCAGGTTTAAGGTTGGGTTTGGGGTCAGACCTGGGGTTAGGATTTGGGTTAATCCCAGGTTTAGGTTTGGGGTTCCCAGCAGGGTTTCTCTGGACTCCTCACAGCTTCTCCTCCCTCCTTTGGCTCCAAGGTTCTCCTGGGGTCTCCTGGGGTCTCCTGGGGTCTCTTGGGGTCTCCTGGGGTCCCACCTCACCCCACAGCCAGGACCCAGCAGGGTTGGGACCTTGGTGACTTCGTTTCCCACCCATCCCCCCTTCCCCAAAACCCTGGAGTCCAAACTTGGGACTTTCCCTGAATCCTGAGCCCATCCCGATGGGGCTGAGCTGGGGACACAAGAGCTTGGGGGGCAAAGTGGCTTCAGCACCCCCTCCCCATCACCCCCCCCCCCATTCCCCTCCGCTCCCGGGCACCCCTGGGGTAATTACAGGGTCAATTAATTGATGAATGGATTAATGAACCCCCCCGGGTGCTGCTGGCCCAGGGGCTGAGCCCGGCTGAGGGGCAAGGAAATGGGGCTGGGGGGTGGCTGCTCCTTTACTGGTTTTGGGGGGGTCTCAGGGAGGGGTTGAGAGGTTGGGGGCTGCTGGGCAGGGGGATTTGCAGCCTTGTAGGGATGTCCTGCAGCAGGGATGGGGATTTGTAGGGTTCCTGTGCAGGGGGGATTTGCAGGGCTGGAGCTCTCCTGTCCAACAGGGATGGGGATTTGTAGGGTTTCAGGGATGCTGTGAAATGGGAATGGGGATTTGTAGGGCTGCAGGGATCCCATGCAACAGGAACTGGGATTTGTAGGGCTGGAGCTCTCCTGTCCAACAGGGATGGGGATTTGTAGGGCTGCTGTGCAAGGGGGATTGGCAGGGCTGCAGGGATTTCTGTTCTGCAGGGTTGCAGAGATGCTGGGAAGCAGAGATGGGATGTGCAGAGCTTCCAGAGGTGTCATGGGACCGGGAGGGGGATTTGTAGGGCTGCTGGGCAGGGGGATTGGCAGCCTTGTAGGGATATCCTGCATCAGGGATGGGGATTTGTAGGGTTCCTGTGCAGGGGGGATTTGTAGGGCTGCAGGGATGTTGTGCAGCAGGGATGGGGATTTGTAGGGTTTCAGGGATGCTGTGAAATAGGGATGGGGATTTGTAGGGCTGCTGTGCAGGGAGGATTGGCAGGGTTTTTCAGGTTTGCAGGGATCCAGTGCAACAGGAAAACGGGGATTTGTAGGGCTGCAGGGCTGCTGTGCAATAGGGATATGGGGATTTGCAGGGCTGCAGAGCTGTCATGAAACAGGGATGGGGATTTGTAGGGTTCCTGTGCAGGGGGGATTTGCAGGGCTGCAGGGATGTTGTGCATCAGGGATGGGGATTTGTAGGGTTTCAGAGATGCTGTGAAATAGGGATGGGGATTTGTAGGGCTGCAGGGATCCCATGCAAGGAGGATGAGGGTTTGTAGGGCTGCCCTGCAAGGGGGATTGGCAGGGCTGCAGGGATTTCTGTTCTGCAGGGTTGCAGAGATGCTGGAAGCAGAGATGGGATGTGCAGAGCTTCCAGAGGTGTCATGGGACCGGGATGGGGATTTGTAGGGCTGCTGGGCAGGGGGGATTTGCAGCCTTGTAGGGATATCCTGCATCAGGGATGGGGATTTGTAGGGTTGCAGGGATCCCATGCGAGAAGAAGGATGGGGATTTGTAGGGCTGCCCTGCAAGGGGGATTGGCAGGGCTGGAGTGCAATGGGGTTTGCAGGGTTGCAGGGATCCAGTGCAACAGGAAAACAGGGATTTGTAGGGCTGCAGGGCTGCTGCCCAACAGGGATGGGGATTTGTAGGGTTTTAGGGATGCTGTGAAATAGGGATGAGGATTTGTAGGGCTGCAGGGATCCCATGCAAGAAGAAGGATGGGGGTTTGTAGGGCTGCTGGGCAGGGGGGATTGGGAGCCTTGTAAGGATGTCCTGCATCAGGGATGGGGATTTTGTAGGGCTGCAGGGATCCCATGCAAGAAGAAGGATGGGGATTTGTAGGGTTCCTGTGCAGGGGGGATTTGTAGGGCTGCAGGGCTGCTGTGCATCAGGGATGGGGATTTGTAGGGTTTCAGAGATGCTGTGAAATAGGGATGGGGATTTGTAGGGCTGCAGGGATCCCATGCAAGAAGGATGGGGATTTGTAGGGCTGCCGTGCAGGGGGGATTGGCAGGGCTGGAGTGCAATGGGGTTTGCAGGTTTGCAGGGATCCAGTGCAAGAGGAAAACAGGGATTTGCAGGGCTGGAGCTCTCCTGTCCAACAGGGATGGGGATTTGTAGGGCTGCTGTGCAGGGGGGATTGGCAGGGCTGCAGGGTTTTCTGTTTTGCAGGGTTGCAGAGATGCTGGGCAAGAGGGAGGGGGATTTGTAGGGCTGCAGGGATGCTGTGAAATGGGAATGGGGATTTATAGGGCTGCAGGGATCCCATGCAAGAAGAAGGATGGGGGATTTCTAGGGCTGCCCTGCAAGGCGGATTGGCAGGGTTGGAGTGCAATGGGGTTTGCAGGCTTGCAGGGATCCAGTGCAACAGGAAAGCAGGGATTTGTAGGGCTGCAGGGCTGCTGTCCAACAGGGATGGGGATTTGTAGGGTTGCAGGGCTGCTGTGCAATAGGGATATGGGGATTTGCAGGGCTGCAGAGCTGTCATGAAACAGGGATGGGGATTTGTAGGGCTGCTGTGCAGGGGGGATTTGCAGCCTTGTAGGGATGTCCTGCATCAGGGATGGGGATTTGTAGGGCTGCTGTGCAATGGGGGATTTGCAGCCTTGCATCCCTGTTGCACAGGGATCGGGATTTGCAGCTCCTCCACGCAATGGGAACTCTCTGGGATTTGCAGCTCTCCCGTGCCGTGGGCTCAGGGATTTGCAGCCCTGGGGATTCTCTGGGATTCAGCTCTCCCATGCAATGGGATCAGGGATTTGCAGCCCTGGGTTATCGCAGCCTTTGGGATCCTCAGGGCCGGGGTTCCGGGGTTCCGGAGCCGCCGCATTCCCGAGGTTCCCAAAGCCCTCGGGAGCGGCTCCCGCATCCCCGCAGCTCCTGCGCAGGCCGGGAAGGGCAGGGAGCGGCTGGGATGGATGGGGAGGAGGAATGGGGAAGGGGGGCGTGGGGGTTCCGGAGCAAACAGAGCTCACACAGCACCCCACACACCCCCAATCCCCCCCCCCCAGCTCCCCGCAGCCTTTGCGGGGCCATTCGGGGCTCCAGGACTTTGCTCGGCAAATGAAGGGCACCGGGAGGAGCTGCAGGGACACCGAGGGCTCTGTGTCCCCAACGCCCCCTGCAGACACCTGGAGTGCCCCGCCCCCCTGCCATCCCCATCCATGGCCCCCCCCTCACATCCCCATTAATGTCCCCTCCCCACTGGTGTCCCCTCCCCACTGAGGTCCCCCTCCCCATCCATGTCCCCTCCCCATCCATGTCCCCCCCTGCCACCCCCACTAATGTCCCCTCCCCACTGATGTCCCCAATCCATCCATGTCCCCCCACGCCATTCCCATCGATGTTCCCTCCCACCACCCCCCGTTGATGTCCCCTCCCCATCGATGTCCCCTCCTGGCATCCCCATTAATGTCCCCTCCCCACTGATGTCCCCTCCCCACTGATGTCCCCTCCTGGCATCCCAGCTGATGTCCCCTGCCCATTCATGTCCCTCTTCCCATCCATGTCCCCTCCTCATTAATGTCCCCTCCCCAGTGATGTCCCCTCCCCACTGATGTCCCCCCCTGGCATCCCCATTGATGTCCCCTCCCCACTGATGTCCCCTCCTGGCATCCCAGCTGATGTCCCCTGCCCATTCATGTCCCCCTCCCCATCCATGTCCCCTCCTCATTGATGTCCCCTCCCCACTGATGTCCCCAATCCATCCATGTCCCCTCCCGCCGTCCCCATTGATCTCCCCTCCCACCACCTCCCACTGACGTCCCCTCCCCATCGATGTCCCCTCCTGGCATCCCCATTAATGTCCCCTCCCCATCGATGTCCCCCCCTGACATCCCCACTGATGTCCCCTCCCCATCCATGTCCCCTCCTGGCATCCCCATTAATGTCCCCTCCCCGTTGATGTCCCCTCCCCATTCAGGTCCCCCTCCGCATCAACGTCCCCTCCCGCCATCCCCATCGATGTCCCCTCGCACCACCCCCCATTGATGTCCCCTCCCCATCGATGTCCCCTCCTGCCATCCCCATTAATGTCCCCTCCCCATTAATGTCCCCTCCCCACTGATGTCCCCTCCCCACTGATGTCCCCTCCTGGCATCCCAGCTGATGTCCCCTGCCCATTCATGTCCCCCTCCCCATCCATGTCCCCTCCTCATTGATGTCCCCTCCCCACTGATGTCCCCAATCCATCCATGTCCCCTCACTCCATCCCCATCGATCTCCCCTCCCACCACCCCCCACTGATGTCCCCTCCCCATCGATGTCCCCTCCTGGCATCCCCATTAATGTCCCCTCCCCAGCGATGTCCCCTCCCCAGTGATGTCCCCAATCCATCCATGTCCCCTCCTGCCATCCCCATTAATGTCCCCTCCCCGGTGATGTCCCCTCCCCATTCAGATCCCCCTCCCCACTGATGTCCCCCCCTGGCATCCCCATCCCTGTCCCCTCCCCACCCCTGTCCCCTCCCCATCCCTGTCCCCTCCCTCCCCATCCCCAGGACCTGATGAAGGCTCCAAACTGAGTCGGGGACACCTTGGTGGCCCTGTCCCTGCTGTCCCTGGGCCACCCCTCTCCTGCTCCTGGAATGTCCCTTCCTTTATTTTGTCCCTCCCTGACCCCCCCCAACCCCCCCAGCAATCCCAGTGCCCCCCTCAGGGGGCTCCCCCAGGACCCCCCTTCCCCCCAGCCAAGCCCCGAGGTCACTTTGTCACCTCCCGTGGGTGACAGCGCCAGCCCAGGACCTCCCTGTGTCACCCCGAGGTATTTATGGGGTGTTTTTGGGGGGGTGGGGACGATGTTTCCATCCCGCGTCTCCTCCGGTGTCCCCGGGTGTCCCCGCTGCCCTTAGGGGGCCACTCGGTGCTGTTAATTAATTACCGCCGCCTTTAATTACCGTAATTACCTCTCTACACAACCAAACCACTTGGTGCCGGGAACTCCTCGGCTGCAGCTCCAGGACTCGGGATTCCCAACCCCCCCTCCCCATCCCAACCACCTCGGGGTCAGGGAGCAGGGAAAGGGGGAGAATCCCTGGAAAACCCCCCAAAAATCCCCCCCGGACCTGAGCTGGGACCCCCCCGGGACCCCCCCTGGGGCTGGGGGTTCCCCCCATGGGGCTTCTTTGTGGCTTGGTGGCACTGGGGTTGATGGGATGGGGCACTGGGATTACTGGGATGTGGAACTGGGAATGGTGACGTGGGACTGGGATTGGTGACGTGGCACTGGGATTGCTGGGATGTGGCACTGGGATTGCTGGGATGTGGAACTGGGATTACTGGGATGTGGAACTGGGAATGGTGACGTGGGACTGGGATTGGTGACATGTGGCACTGGGATTGCTGGGGCACCATACTGGGGTCACTGGATTGCAGCACTGGGATTGGTGGGATGTGGCACTGGGACTGGTGATGTGGGACTGGGATTGCTGGGATGTGGTACTGGGATTGCTGGGATGTGGCACTGGGATGTGGAACTGGGAATGGTGACGTGGGACTGGGATTGGTGACATGTGGCACTGGGATTGCTGGGGCACCATACTGGGGTCACTGCATTGCAGCACTGGGATTGCTGGGACGAGGCACTGGGATTGGTGGGATGTGGCACTGGGGCTGGTGGGATGTGGCACTGGGACTGGTGATGTGGCACTGGGATTGGTGGGATGTGGCACTGGACTTGTTAAGACATGGCACTGGGCTTACTGGGGCACCATACTGGGGTCACTGGGATGCAGCACTGGGATTGCTGGGATGTGGCACTGGGACTGGTGATGTGGCACTGGGATTGGTGATGTGGCACTGGGATTGGTGGGATGTGGCACTGGACTTGTTAAGACATGACACTGGGCTTACTGGGGCACCATACTGGGGTCACTGGGATGTGGCACTGGGACTGGTGATGTGGCACTGGGATTGGTGACATGGCACTGGGATTGCTGGGATGTGGCACTGGGATTGGTAGGACCTGGGACTGGTGATGTGGGACTGGGATTGGTGATGTGGCACTGGGATTGGTGGGGCACCATACTGGGGTCACTGGATTGCAGCACTGGGATTGCTGGGACGTGGCACTGGGACTGGTGATGTGGTACTGGGATTGCTGGGATGTGGTACTGGGACTGGTGGGTTGTGACACTGGGATTGGTGACGTGGCACTGGGAATGGTGACGTGGCACTGGGATGGATGACGTGGGACTGGGATTGCCAGGATGTGGCACTGGGACTGGTGACGTGGCACTGGGATTACTGGGTTGTGACACTGGGACTGGTGCCGTGGCACTGGGACTGGTGCCATGTGGCACTGACCTCCCCCTGGGACCTGGGTGCAGGTGTGGGATGAGCACCCCCCCTTTGGGTGCTGAGCTCCCCCCTCAGTGGGTGCTGAGCACCCCTTTCCTCCACCCCCTGCCCTTGGTGTCACCCTTGTCACCCAGCAGTGAACCCCCCCGAGACACGGGGACAAACCCAGCAGAGGAGACAATGTGTGGGGGGGGGGTGACAGGGAGCAGGTGGCACCAAGTCCAAAGTCCCCAAACCCTCCAGATGGTGGCACCGAGCTGGGGGCTTCCTTATTGCCCCGGGGCCACCTGGGTGCCACCTGGGTGCCACCTGGGTGCCACCTGGGTGTCACCTGGGTGTCACCTGGGTGTCACTTGGGTGTCACTTGCGTGTCACTCTCATTAAGGGGCTGAGGATTGGGTTTCATTGCCATGTGCTGGGACACAGTGGACGCGTCCCTGGGACACACACTGTCCCCACGGGTGTCCCCTGTCCCCCAGGCCACACGTGGATGTTCCCTGTCCCCCTGGCCACACACTGTCCCCATGGACACACAGGTTGTCACCTTAGATACACGCTGTCCCCCTGGACACACGCTGTCCCCATGGATGGATGTTGTCCCCCTGCCACTCGCTGTCACACTGGACACACACTGTCCCCCATGGGTGTTCCCTGCCCCTCTGTCCCCATGGATGTTCCCTGTCCCCCCATGGATGTTCCCCATCCCTCTGGACACACGCTGTCCCCCTGCCACACGCTGTCCCCCTGCCACACGCTGTCCCCCTGCCACACTCTGTCCCCCTGCCACACGCTGTCCCCGTGGATGGATGTTGTCCCCCTGGGCACAAGTTGTCCCCGTGGACACACAGTGTCCCCAAGTGGATGCTCATTGTCCCCCTGGGCATGTTCTGTCCCCAGGGGTGGATGTTGTCCCCTGGACACATGCTGTCCCCCTGGACACCTTGTCCCCATGGATGGATGTTGTCCCCATGGACACACGTTGTCCCCGTGGATCCATGCTGTCCCTCTGGACACACATTGTCCCCAACAGATGCTCATTGTCCCCCTGGGCACACGCTGTCCCCCTTGACATGATGTCCCCATGGTTGGATGTTGTCCCTTGGACACACCCTGTCCCCATGGACACCTTGTCCCCATGGATGGATGTTGTCCCCATGTTGTCCCTCTGGGCACAAGTTGTCCCCATGGACACACACAGTGTCCCCAGTGGATGCTCATTGTCCCCCTGGGCATGTTCTGTCCCCAGGGTTGGATGTTGTCCCCTGGACACACGATGTCCCCATGGACACCTTGTCCCCATGGATGGATGTTGTCCCCATGGACACATGTCCCCAACAGATGCTCATTGCCCCCCTGGACACACGTTGTCCCCCCAGACATGTTGTCCCCATGGACACACACTGTCCCCATGGACACACTGTCCCCATGGACACACGTTGTCCCCATGGACACACACTGTCCCCATGGACACACATTGTCCTTGTGGACACACACTGTCCCCGTGGATCCATGTTGTCCCTCTGGACACACGTTGTCCCCAACAGATGCTCATTGTCCCCCTGGGCACACGCTGTCCCCCTTGACATGATGTCCCCATGGTTGGATGTTGTCCCTTGGACACACCCTGTCCCCATGGATACACCCTGTCCCCATGGATGGATGTTGTCCCCATGTTGTCCCTCTGGGCACAAGTTGTCCCCATGGACACACAGTGTCCCCAAGTGGATGCTCATTGTCCCCCTGGGCATGTTCTGTTCCCAGGGGTGGATGTTGTCCCCATGGACACCTTCTCCCCATGGATGGATGTTGTCCCCATGGACACACATTGTCCCCGTGGATCCATGTTGTCCCCCTGGACACACGTTGTCCCCAACAGATGCTCATTGTCCCCCTGGACACACGTTGTCCCCCCAGACATGATGTCCCCACGAATGGATGTTGTCCCCATGGACACACACTGTCCCCATGGTTGGATATTGTCCCTTGGACACACGCTGTCCCCATGGACACCTTGTCCCCATGGATGGATGTTGTCCCATGGACACACATTGTCCCCATGGATCCACGTTGTCCCCCTGGACACACGTTGTCCCCAACAGATGCTCATTGTCCCCCTGGGCACACGCTGTCCCCCTTGACATGATGTCCCCATGGTTGGATGTTGTCCCTTGGACACACCCTGTCCCCATGGATACACCCTGTCCCCATGGATGGATGTTGTCCCCATGTTGTCCCTCTGGGCACAAGTTGTCCCCATGGACACACAGTGTCCCCAGTGGATGCTCATTGTCCCCCTGGGCATGTCTTGTCCCCAGGGGTGGATGTTGTCCCCTGGACACCTTGTCCCCATGAATGCAGGTTGTCCCCATGGACACACACTGTCCCCATGGATGGATGTTGTCCCCTGGACACACATTGTCCCCCCAGACATGTTGTCCCCATGGACACCTTGTCCCCATGGATGGATGTTGTCCCCATGGACACACATTGTCCCCGTGGATCCATGTTGTCCCCCTGGACACACGTTGTCCCCAACAGATGCTCATTGTCCCCCTGGGCACACGCTGTCCCCCTCGACATGATGTCCCCATGGTTGGATGTTGTCCCTTGGACACACCCTGTCCCCATGGATACACACTGTCCCCATGGATGGCTGTTGTCCCCATGTTGTCCCTCTGGGCACAAGTTGTCCCCATGGACACACACAGTGTCCCCAGTGGATGCTCATTGTCCCCCTGGGCATGTCTTGTCCCCATGGTTGGATGTTGTCCCCTGGACACACCCTGTCCCCCCAGACATGTTGTCCCCAGGGGTGGATGTTGTCCCCTGGGCACACGATGTCCCCCTGGAGGGATGTTGTCCCCCTGGATGGCTGTTGTCCCCATGGACACACGATGTCCCCATGGATGGATACTGTCCCCTTGGATGGCTGTTGTCCCCTGGACACACCCTGTCCCCCCCGATGCACGCTGTCCCCCTGGATGTCACCCTAACCCTGTCCCTCTGTGTGTGCTCTGTCCCCACGCACGCAGGACACTCCCTGGGGACAACATGGGGGTGACAATTGGGGCCGAGCCACCCAGGCTACAGAAGCCAAACCGGGGCCACCCGTGACCACCATGCCCGGGGCTCGGTGACACGCAGGGAGCAGCAGAGGTGGCCCTGCCACCCCCTGGGGACAGGAACTCAGCTGCTGCCCCCGCGTTTGTCCCCTCACCGAGTGACTCTGTGCTGCGGGGGCTGGCGGTGGCCTCTGTCGCGCTGTCACCATAGAGACCCTGCCCGGTTCCGTCCCCCCAGCTCAGCCGGACCCGCCCCGATTGGGCTGAAAAAACCCAAATCCGGGCACGGAACCGGGACAAGAGGAACCGGAGCTTCCCCTGCCCCCCGGAACCTGGGGACACCTCTGTGTCCCCCCAGCTGCCACCTCCTGGGGACTGTCGCTGCCCAGGGGACAGACCCCGGGACACCTCTGACCCTGCCTGGCCCCCCCACTCGGTCCCGGGGGCTCCGGGGGGTGACACGGGGGTCACCGTCCTGTCACCCGTGGGGTGGCAGCGGTGGCAGGAGGGTGACAGCTTGGGGGGGGGGGGGGCGTGGGAGAGTTGGGGGGCTGCGTGGGGGGGCTCGGGGGACACAGGGGGCAAGGGTGGGGTGCGGGGGGGGGGGGGAAAGGGTGGGGTGCAAATTGGGGGGCACGGGGAGCAAGTGTGGGGCTGGGGGGGGCAAAGGTTGGGGGGCAGAGGGGGCAATTGTGGGGGGCAAACTGGGGCGCAAATGGTGCAAACTGGGGTGCAAAGGGTGCGAATGTGGGGCTGTGAAGGGTGCACACATTGGGGGGCAGTGGCCGAGAGTGGGGGGTGCAAATTGGGGTGCACTGGGGGTGCAAGTGTGGGGCTGGGAGGGGGCAAAGGTTGGGGGGCAGAGGGGGCAATTGTGGGGTGCAAACTGGGGCACAAATGGTGCAAACTGGGGTGCACTGGGCGTGCAAGTGTGGGGTTGTGTGTGGGGCAAGCATTGGGGTGCACGGGGTGCAAATGTGGGGCTGTGGGGAGGGGGGGACAAGTGTGGGGTGCAACTTAGGGTGCACGGGGGGCAAGTGTGGGGCTGGGAGGGGGCAAAGGTTGGGGGGCAGAGGGGGCAATTGTGGGGTGCAAACTGGGGTGCAGGGGGTGCAAGTGTGGGGCTGTGGGGGGTGCAAAGACTGGGGTGCAAATGGTGCAAACTGGGGTGCAAATGGTGCAAATGTGGGGCTGTGAAGGGTGCACACATTGGGGGGCACTGGCCGAGAGTGGGGGGTGCAAACTGGGGTGCACTGGGGGTGCAAGTGTGGGGTTGCCCGGGGTGCAAGCTGTGGGGTGTAAAGGGTGCAAAGACCGGGGTTCAAATGGTGCAAATTGGGGTGCAAATGGTGCAAAGTGTGGGGCTGAGTGGGTTGGGGGTGCACTGATCACCGTGGGTTCACTGATCACTGTGGGTTCACTGATCACTGTGGGTTCACTGATCACTATGGGTTCACTGATCACTGTGGGTTCACTGATCACTATGGGTTCACTGATCACTGTGGGTTCACTGATCACCGTGGGTTCACTGATCACTGAGGGTTCACTGATCACTGAGGGTTCACTGATCACCATGGGTTCACTGATCACTGAGGGTTCACTGATCACTATGGGTTCACTGATCACTATGGGTTCACTGATCACTGAGGGTTCACTGATCACTATGGGTTCACTGATCACCATGGGTTCACTGATCACTATTGGTTCACTGATCACCCTGCAGATGCCCCCCCACTGCCCGCACCTCCCCCTCCCGTTCACACCCCCCCCACGCTTGCACGATGCACTGACACGTGCACACCCACACCGTGCAACTCCCTCTGCACACCCCCTGTGCACAAGCACACGGAGCGTGCAACCCCTTTGCACGCACACAGCTTGCACTCAAACCTCTTGCACGCCCACCCGCCCTGTGCACACTCACCCCGTGGATGCACACGCTTGCACTTACACCCCTTGCACACACACCCTGTGCACAACCCCCTCCCCCTTGTGTGCAGAGCATCTGTGCACGGCCCCCTTTGCACGCACACCCTGGGCACACACACACCATGCACACACCCCGTGCACGGAAACCCCGTGCAAACACACCCCTTGCACACACACACACTGCACACGCACACCCCCTTGCACGCACAGTGCTTGCGTGCAAACCCCGTGCACACACACACACCCCTTGCACACATCCCATGCACGGAGACCCTGATGAAAAGCAGTGCAAACCCTGGTGCAAAGCAATGGAAACCCTGGTGCAAGCAGTGCAAACCCTGGTGCAAAGCAGTGGAAACCCTGGTGCAAAGCAATGGAACCCCTGGTGCAAAGCATTAAAACCCCTGGTGCAAAGCATTCAAACCCCTGGTGCAAAGCATTCAAACCCCTGGTGCAAAGCATTCAAACCCCTGGTGCAAAGCAGTGCAAGCCCTGGTGCAAGCAGTGCAAACCCTGGTGCAAAGCCGTGGAACCCCTGGTGCAAAGCAGTGCAAACCCCTGGTGGAAAGCAGTGCAAGCCCTGGTGCAAAGCATTCAAACCCCTGGTGCAAAGCAGTGGAACCCCTGGTGCAAAGCAATGATACCCCTGGTGCAAAGCAGTGTGACCCCTGGTGCAAGCAGTGCAAACCCTGGTGCAAAACAGTGGAACCCTTGGTGCAAAACAGTGTGACCCTGGTGCAAAGCAGTGGAAACCCTGGTGCAAAGCAGTGCGACCCCTGGTGCAAAGCAGTGCAAACCCTGGTGCAAAGCAGTGCAAACCCTGGTGCAAAGCAGTGCGACCCCTGGTGCAAGCAGTGCAAGCCCTGGTGCAAAACAGTGGAACCCTTGGTGCAAACCAGTGTGACCCTGGTGCAAAGCAGTGCGACCCCTGGTGCAAAGCAATGGAACCCCTGGTGCAAAGCAGTGCAAACCCTAGTGCAAAGCAGTGGAACCCCTGGTACAAGCAGTGCAAACCCTGGTGCAAAGCAATGCAAACCCTGGTGCAAGCAATGCAAACCCTGGTGCAAAGCAGTGCAAACCCTGGTGCAAAGCAGTGGAAACCCTGGTGCAAAGCAGTGCAAACCCTGGTGCAAAGTAGTGGAACCCCTGGTGCAAAGCAGTGGAAACCCTGGTGCAAAGCAATGGAACCCCTGGTGCAAAGCATTCAAACCCCTGGTGCAAAGCAGTGCAAACCCTGGTGCAAAGCAATGGAAACCCTGGTGCAAGCAGTGCAAACCCTGGTGCAAAGCAGTGGAAACCCTGGTGCAAAGCAATGGAACCCCTGGTGCAAAGCGTTAAAACCCCTGGTGCAAAGCATTCAAACCCCTGGTGCAAAACAGTGCAAGCCCTGGTACAAGCAATGCAAACCCTGGTGCAAAGCAGTGAAACCCCTGGTGCAAAGCAGTGCAAGCCCTGGTACAAGCAGTGCAAACCCTGGTACAAAGTAGTGGAAACCCTGGTGCAAGCAGTGCAAGCCCTGGTGCAGCCCCATTCCCAGTTTCCCTGCCGGGATCCCAGTCCCTGGGATCGATCCCGCCCGGGCCCGGGGGGTTTGGAGGCTGCGGGGGTCGGGGGGGGCTTTGGGGAGTTCTGAGCGGATCCTTTGGTTCCCTGATTCCCGCCGGGATGTCCCGGGATGGCTGAGGATGAGGAGCAGGAATCAGAGCTCCGGAGACTGGAGCAGCTCCAGGAATCCCAGAGCTCCTGGAATCCCGGAGCTCCCGGAATCCCAGACCTCCAGGAATCCCGGAGTTCACAGAATCCCGGAGCTCCAGGAATCCCAAAGCTCCCGGAATCCCAGAGCTTCCTGAGTCCCAGAGCTCCAGGAATCCCAGAGCTCCCTGAGTCCCAGACCTCTTGGAATCCCGGAGTTCCAGGAATCCCAGACCTCCAGGAATCCCAGAGCTCCTGGAATCCCAGAGCTCCAGGAATCCCAGACGTCCAGGAATCCCAGAGCTTCCTGAGTCCCAGACCTCCAGGAATCCCAGAGTTCCCAGAATCCCGGAGCTCCAGGAATCCCAGAGCTCCAGGAACCTCAGAGCTCCTGGAATCCCAGAGCTTACTCTGTCCCAGAGCTCCAGGAATCCCAGAGCTTCCTGAATCCCAGAGCTCCAGGAATCCCATAGTTCCTGGAATCCCAGAGCGCCCTGAATCCCGGAGCTCCCGGAATCCCAGAGCTCCAGGAATCCCAGAGCTCACAGAATCCCGGAGCGCTCTGAATCCCGGACCTCCAGGAATCCCAGAGCTCCTGGAATCCCGGAGTTCCAGAAGTCCCAGAGCTCCTGGAACCCCAGAGCTCCAGGAATCCCAGAGCTCCCGGAATCCCAGAGCTCCTGGAATCCCAGACCTCCAGGAATCCCGGAGCTCCCAGAATCCCGGAGCTCCTGGAATCCCAGACCCCCCTGAGTCCCAGGCTGTGCTGCTGCAGGCAGTGGGTGCTACAGGGCAGGGCTCCCCGTGCCTCAGTTTCCCCACTCCATGGGATGGGGGGGTTTGGCTTTGCTGCAGCTCTGGCATCTCCCGGGGGACCTGGGGTCACCCCAGCTCTGTCACCCCCCCTGGGGCTCAGGGGAGGTGGCACCGGCCTGATTCCCAGAGACAGGAGCTGCCTCTGCCAGCCCTCCTCCTATCCCTCCATCCATCCATCCATCCATCCATCCCTCCCTCCATCCATCCATCCATCCCTCCATCCATCCATCCATCCATCCATCCATCCATCCCTCCATCCCTTCCTCCCTCCATCCCTCCATCCATCCATCCCTCCCTCCATCCCTCCATCCATCCCTTCCTCCATCCATCCATCCATCCATCCATCCATCCATCCATCCATCCCTCCCTCCCTCCCTCCATCCCTCTCCTCCCCATCCCACTGCTCCCAGTATTCCCAGTACACCAAGATCCCCCCGGGACACCCCCACACCCCCCCACACAACCTCCCACCCCATTTTAGGGCTCCAGATTCCCCACCCCCCCTTTCCCACCCCTCATTCCCTGTTCCTGCTGCCTGGCTCCCCCTTTCCCAAGGAATCCCGGGGATGTTGCTGCCCCGCAGCCCCTTCCCCCCCCCGGGCTGTCCCTGTTTGTTCTGGGGGTGCAGCCGGGGCCCCCCCTCACCCTGTTTGTTCTGGGGGTGCAGCCGGGCCCCCCCCTCACCCCACATCCTGAACTTTGCCCCCCCCGCAGCTGGAGCTGGGTCCGGAATTCCTGGCAGGAATCTCTGGGGAGGGGCAGGATCCGGGTGCCCCCCCCCAACCCCCCCGGGATGGGATGGGAGCCTGGAACCTCCTCTGCCCAACCCTTGGCTTGGTGGCCCTGGGCTGGGCTGGGTGCTCCGTGTGTCCCCAACTGAGGGGACGGTGCTGGGGGTGACCTCGGGGCTGAGCTCGGGGGTCCCAAGGGCTGCAGGAGCCACAGGGGGGGCTGAGGAGGGAGCTGGGGGGCTGGGCTGGCAGCACTGTCCCCAACCCCTCTGTCCCCAACCCCTCTGTCCCCAACCCCTCTGTCCCCTCAACCCCTCTGTCCCCAACCCCTCTGTCCCAGCCCCTGTGTCACCAACCCCCCTGTCACCAACCCCCCTGTCACCAACCCGTGTCCCCAACCCCTCTGTCAACAACCCCTCTGTCCCCAGCCCCTGTGTCCCCACCCCCTCTGTCACCAGCCCCTTTGTCACCAACCCCTGTCCCCTCAACCCCTGTGTCCCCAACCTCTCTGTCACCACCCCCTGTGTCACCAACCCCCCTGTCACCAACCCGTGTCCCCAACCCCTCTGTCCCCAAACCCCTCTGTCCCCTCAACCCCTCTGTCCCCATCTCCTTTGTCACCAACCCCTGTGTCCCAAACCCCTCTGTCCCAAACCTCTGTGTCCCCAACCCCCCTGTCATCAACCCCTGTGTCCCCTCTGTCACCAACCTTTGTCACCAACCCCTGTGCCACCACCCCCTCTGTCCCCAACCCCTGTGTCACCAACCTCTGTGTCCCCAGCTGCTGTCACCACCCCCTCTGTCACCAACCCCCCTGTCACCAACCCGTGTCACCAACCCTTGTCCCCAAACTGTCATCAAACCCCTGTGTCCCATCAACTCCTCTGTCCCCAACCCCTCTGTCACCAACCCCTCTGTCCCCAAACCTCTGTGTCCCCAACCCCCCTGTCATCAACCCCTGTGTCCCCTCAACCCCTCTGTCACCAATCCATGTCACCAACCCTTGTGTCACCAACCCCTCTGCCACCAACCCCTGTGTCCCAAACCCATGTCCCCAAACCCCTGTGTCCCAAACCTCTGTGTCACCAACCCCCTGTCACCAACCCCGCTGTCACCAACCCCTGTATCCCCTCAACCCCTCTGTCCCCAAACTGTGCCCCCAACTCCTGTGTCACCAACCTCTGTGTCCCCAAACCCCTTTGTCCCCAACCCCTCCATCCCCTCAACCCCTCTGTCCCCAACCCCTCTGTCCCCAAACCCCTCTGTCCCCTCAACTCCTCTGTCCCCAACTCCTTTGTCACCAACCCCTGTGTCCCAAACCCCTGTGTCCCAAACCTCTGTGTCCCCAACCCCCCTGTCATCAACCCCTGTGTCACCTCTGTCAGCAACCTCTGTCACCAACCCCTCTGTCCCCAACTCACGTCCCCAACCCCTCTGTCACCAATCCATGTCACCAACCTCTGTGTCCCCAAACCCCTGTGTCCCCAACCCCTCCATCCCCTCAACCCCTCTGTCCCCAACCCGTGTCCCCAACCCCTCTGTCCCCAACCCCTCTGTCCCCTCAACTCCTCTGTCCCCAACTCCTTTGTCACCAACCCCTGTGTCCCAAACCTCTGTGTCACCAACCCCTCTGTCCCCAAACCCCTGTGTCCCCAGCCCCTGTGTCCCCAACCCCTCTGTCACCAACCCCTGTGTCCCCAGCCCCTGTGCCACCACCCCCTCTGTCACCAACCCCCCTGTCACCAACCTGTGTCCCCAAACTGTGTCATCAAACCCCTGTGTCCCCAATCCCTCTGTCCCCTCAACCCCTCTGTCCCCACCCCCTCTGTCCCCAACCCCTCTGTCCCCAACCCCTGTGTCACCACCCCCTGTGTCACCAACCCCCCTGTCACCAATCCCCCTGTCACCAACCCGTGTCCCCAACCCCTCTGTCCCCAAACCCCTCTGTCCCCTCAACTCCTCTGTCCCCATCTCCTTTGTCACCAACCCCTGTGTCCCAAACCCCTCTGTCCCAAACCTCTGTGTCCCCAACCCCCCTGTCATCAACCCCTGTGTCCCCTCAACCCCTCTGTCACCAATCCATGTCACCAACCCTTGTGTCACCAACCCCTCTGCCACCAACCCCTGTGTCCCAAACCCATGTCCCCAAACCCCTGTGTCCCAAACCTCTGTGTCACCAACCCTCTGTCACCAACCCCGCTGTCACCAACCCCTGTATCCCCTCAACCCCTCTGTCCCCAAACTGTGCCCCTAACTCCTGTGTCACCAACCTCTGTGTCCCCAAACCCCTTTGTCCCCAACCCCTTCATCCCCTCAACCCCTCTGTCCCCAAACTGTGTCACCAACCCCTCTGTCCCCAACCCCTTTGTCCCCAACCCCTCTGTCCCCAACCCCTTTGTCCCCACACCCCAGTGTCCCCACACCCATTGTCCCTGCAGCCCTGTGTCCCCAACCCCTGTCCCCAGATGCTCATGGGGGGGGCAGCTGGTGACAGGACAGTTGGGGACAGCCCCACGGTGTCCTCGAGTGTGCCCAGAGGTGGCTTTGTGTCCTGGGACAGCTGTGCCAGGCCCAGCTGTGGATCTGGTGACAATGACACCACAAGTGGTGGCACCCATCCTGCAAGGCCAGGAGCTGCCACAGGGCACCCAGCTCCTGCCAGCCCCACAGCCACCATGTGCCACCACCCAGGGTGAGATGTCACCTTGTGCCACCACCCAGGGTGAGACGTGACCTTGTGCCACCACCCAGGGTGAGGTCCCCATCACAGTGTGCCACGACTTGGATAAGGTCCCCACCACCATGTGCCACCACCCAGGGTTAGGTGTCTGTCACCTTGTGCCATCACCCGTGTTGAGGTCCCCATTACCTTGTGCCACCACCCAGGGTTTGGTGCCCAGGACTTTGTGCCACCACCCAGGATGAGCTGTCTGTCACCTTGTGCCACCACTCAGCATGAGGTCCCCATCACCTCATGTCACCACCTGGGCTGAGGTGTGACCTTGTGCCAGCACCCAAGATGAGGTCCCCATCACCTTGTGCCACCACCGAGGGTTTGGTGCCCAGGACTTTGTGCCACCACCCAGGATGAGCTGTCTGTCACCTTGTGCCACCACCCAGCATGAGGTCCCCATCACCGTGTGCCACGACTTGGATAAGGTGCCCATCACTTTGTTCCATCACCCAGGGTGAGGTCCCCATCACGTTGTGTCCCCACCTGGGGTGAGGTGTGACCTTGTGCCACCACCCATGATGAGGTCCCCGTTACCTTGTGCCATCACCTGAGATGAGGTCCCCATCACCGTGTGCCACCACCCAGGGTGAGATGTGACCTTGTGCCACCATCCAGGGTTTGGTGCCCAGGACCTTGTGCCACCACCTGGGGTGAGGTGTCTGTCACCTTGTGCCACCACTTGGATAAGGTGCCCATCACCTTGTTCCATCACCCAGGGTGAGGTACCCATCACATTGTGCCACCACCTGGGCTGAGGTGTGACCTTGTGCCACCACCCATGTTGAGGTCCCCATTACCTTGTGCCACCACCCAGGGTTTGGTGCCCAGGACCTTGTGCCACCACCTGGGGTGAGGTGTCACCTTGTGCCATCACCCAGCATGAGGTCCCCATCACCTTGTGCCACCACCTGGGGTGAGGTGTCTGTCACCTTGTGCCACCCCCCATGCTGAGGTCCCCATCACCTTGTGCCACCCCCCGGGTGAGGTTCCTTGGTGGCCCCTGGGCAGGGCCAGCCCCACGGTGGTCCCGGTGGCCACCAGGTGGCCCTGTGGCTCCGTGGCCACCTTGACCCCTCCCACCGAGCCCCCAACCTCCAGCCCAGCACCTCCCGGGGGCTGTGGGGTGCAGGGGGCAGAACGTGGGGTGCAGGGGGTGGGTGGTCCCCCCCTTCCCTCCCTGACCCTGACCCGGCCACCCATGGGTGCTGTGGGGCTGCTGATGGGGGGGGGACCCCAAGGAAGTTCTCCCTCCAGCCTTGGGGGTGGGGGTGCCTCTGCACCCACAGGTCCGGGGGGTCCGGGGGGTCCGGGGGGTGGTGAGAGCAGAGGTTCCGTGAGGGCGGGGCTGGGGTCCCCATCACCCCGGGGGGGTTCTGGAAGCCCTGGAGCTGTGGTGGGTGCTGAGGGCCATGGGGTGGGGGTGGCCTGGGCACCTTGGGGGTGGGCAAGGGCTCCCCCACCCCAAACCCCAAACCCCACCCCAGGAGGGGTCTGTGACCTCCGGGGGTTCATGGGGGGTGAGCAGGAGAACCCCCTCCCCCAGCCCAAACCTTCCCCTTGGCCAGAGGGAGATGGAGGTGATGGGACCCATGGGGGTGGGACCTCATGGGGATGGGACCCATGGGGGTGGGACCTCATGGGGATGGGACCCATGGGGGTGGGACACCATGGTGATGGGACCCATGGGGGTGGGACCTCATGGGGATGGGACCCATGGGGATGGGACCTCATGGGGGTGGGACCTCATGGGGATGGGACCCATGGGGGTGGGACCTCATGGGGATGGGACCCATGGGGGTGGGACCTCATGGGGGTTGGAAACCATGGTGATGGGACCCATGGGGGTGGGACCCATGGGGGTGGGACCTCATGGGGGTTGGAAACCATGGTGATGGGACCCATGGGGGTGGGACCCATGGGGGTGGGACCTCATGAGGATGGGACCCATGGGGGTGGGACCCTACGAAGGTTGGACACTGTGGAGGTTGACACGTGGAGGTTGAATCCCATGGTGATGGGACCACATGGTTGTGAGACCTCATGGAGGTGGGGCACCATGGTGATGGGACCCCATGGAGGTTGAATCCCATGGTGATGGGACCCTATGGGGTTGAGACCCTAAGAAGGTTGGACACTATGGGGGTGGCAGATCATGGTGGAGAGACCCCATGGAGGTGGGACACCATGGTACTGGGACCCCATGGAGATGGGACCCCATGATGGTGGAACCCCATGGCAGTGGGACACTGTGGTGGTGGGATGCTGTGGAAATGGGCCATGGTGGAGGTGGGAGTCCATGGTGATGGGACCCACGGGGGTTGGACACTGTGGAGGTTGACACATGGAGGTTGAATCCCATAGTGATGGGACCACATGGTTGTAAGACCTCATGGACGTGGGGCACCATGGTGATGGGACCCATGGTGATGGGACCCCATGGTGATGGGACCCCATGGGGGTGAGACTCTAGGAAGGTTGGACACTGTGGGGGTGGCAAATCATGGTGATGGGACCCCATGGAGGTGGGACACCATGGTGGTGAGACCCAGTGGGCGTTGGACACTGTGGAGGTTGACACGTGGAGGTTGAATCCCATGGAGATGGGACCCCATGATGGTGGAACCCCATAGCAGTGGGACACTGGTGGTGGGATGCTGTGGGAATGGGCCATGGTGGAGGTGGGAGTCCATGGTGATGGGACCCATGGGGGTTGGGCACTGTGGAGGTTGACACGTGGAGGTTGAATCCCATGGAGATGGGACCACATGGTTGTGAGACCTCATGGAGGTGGGGCACCATGGTGATGGGACCCATGGTGATGGGACCCCATGGGGGTGAGACCCTAGGAAGGTTGGACACTGTGGGGGTGGCAAATCATGGTGGAGAGACCCCATGGAGGTGGGATCCCATGGTGATGGGACCCCGTGGGGGTTGGACACTGTGGAGGTTGACACGTGGAGGTTGAATCCCATGGTACTGGGACCCCATGATGGTGGAACCCCATGGCAGTGGGACACTGTGGTGGTGGGATGCTGTGGGAATGGGCCATGGTGGAGGTGGGAGTCCATGGTGATGGGACCCATGGGGGTTGGACACTGTGGAGGTGGAAAATTGTGGTGGTGAGACCCCATGGAGTTGGGACAACACGGTGGTGGGACCTCATGGTGGTGAGACCCTATGAAGGTTGGACACTGTGGGGGTGGAAAATCATGGTGGAGAGACCCCATGGTGATGGAACACCATGGAGATGGGACCCCACGATGGTGGAACCCCATGGCAGTGGGACACTGTGGTGGTGGGATGCTGTGGAAATGGGACCCCATGGAGTTTGGACCCCATGGTGATGGGACCCATGGGGGTTGGACACTGTGGAGGTGGAAAATCATGGTGGTGAGACCCCCTGGTGATGGAACACCATGGTGGTGGAGGTTGACATGCAGAGGTTGAATCCCATGGTGATGGGACCACACGTGGGTGGGACCCCTTGATGGTGAGACCTCCTGGAGGTTGGACACCCCCATGTGGAGGTGGGAAATCGTGGTGGGGAGACCCCGTGGTTGTGACCCCACGGTTGTGAGACCCCCTGGAGGTTGAACCCCCTGGAGATGGGACAGCAGGATGGTGGAACCCCATGGCAGGGCGACACTCTGGAGCTGGTGCTGATCCATGGAGGGGACACCCCACCTCATGGCTGTCAGATGCCACCATGGAGGTGACATCCCATGGCTCTGAGATGCCATGAAGGTGACAACCTGTGTCTGTGAGATGCCACCATGGAGGTGACATCCCGTGGCTGTTAGATGCCACCACTGAGGTGACATCCCATGGCTCTGAGATGCCACCACTGT
>JALBCY010000398.1:0-44839 GCA_023079485.1 Archilochus colubris | reverse complement strand
GAGGCTGGGGGGGAAGTCATTACAAAAATGGGTCTACGGGGCGGAAATGGTGGGGGGTCAAGGGGAAGGGGAGTTGGGGGTGACCCCCAATCTGGGGGCACTTACTGCAGCAAAGCCCCGAGAGCTCGTCAAGAGGCTCCTGACAAAAGTCGTGGGGTGAACGAGCCCCCAAAGAATGAGGCTGGGGAGTGTTGGGGGTGTTTTCAATCTGGGGAGGGGGCTTGGGGTTTTGGGGGGTCTGGAGGGGATATGGGGGGAGGGGGTGTTGGGGGGGTCATGGAGGGATTTGGGGGGGTTGGGGGTCTTGGGGGGGGAGGGAATAGGGGGGGGGGTCCCGGGCAGAATTGGGGAGGGGGTGGGAATTTGGGGGGGGGTTCAGGGGGAATTGGGAGGGGGTTCGGAATTTGGGGGGGGTCCCGGGGTTGGAATTTGGGGGGGGTCTCGGGAGGTGGGGGGGTTGGAATTTGGGGAAGTCTTGGGGGAATTGGGGGGTCGGAATTTGGGGGTCTTGGGGGGATTTGGGGGGGTTGGAATTAGAGGTCTTGGGGAGTTGGGGGTTGGGGTGGGGAAAATGGGTCTTGGGGGTGGGGGTCCGGAATTTGGGGATTGGGGGATTGGGGGGTCGGAATTTGGGGTCTCAGGAGGGAATTGGGGGGTCAGATTTGGGGTCTTGGGGGGGATTGGGGTCGGAATTTGGGGGTCTGGAGATTGGGGGGGTGAATTTAGATGTCTTGGGATTGGGGGTTGGAAAATGGGGGGGGTCTCGGGCGGGGTTCGGAATCTGGGGGGGGTCTCGGGGCGAGTGAGGGGGGAATTTGGGGGGGTCTCTCTCAGGGGGATTGGGGGGGGTCGGAATTTCGGGGGGGTCTCAGGGGGATGTGGGGGGTGGAATTTGGGGGGGGATTGGGTGGGTTTGGAATTTGGGGGGGGGTCTCGGGGGGATTGGGGGGGTGGGATTTGGGGGGGGGGGTTTGGGGGGTCGGAATTTGGGGGGGGGTTGGGGGTTGGGGGTGGGTTTGGGGGGGTCTCACCGGGCTGGCAGGCAGTGTCACACAGCAGGGGACAGAGGTAGCACAAGTGACAGCCCTGGGGGGGGGACAGGGGGGGTCATGGGGGGGGTCCCCAAATGGGGAGGGGTCCCCAAGGGGTGGGGGGTCCCAGGGGGGGGGTCCCGGGGTGGGGGGGGGCGTTACCTGGCAGTGGGGGCAGCGCTCGGTGTCACCCTCGGTGCAGGGACAGCGGTCACAGCGCTGGCAGTGCTGGGGGGGGACACAGGGGGGGGGTCCCCAAATGTCCCCAGGGGGGGGTCCCCAAATGGCTCCGAGGGAGGGGTCAGGGGGGTCCCCAGGGGGTCTCGGGTGTCCCCAGGGGGGGGTCCCCTGTCCTCAGGGGTCCCCTGGAGGGGTCAGGGGGTCCCCGGGGGGGGGGTCATGGGGTTCCCAGGGGGGGTTCCCGGGGGTGTCCCAATGGGGGGGTCCTCAGGGGGGGTACCAAGGGAGGGTCCCAAGGAGGGGGTGCCCAGGGGTGTTCAGGGGGTCCCCAGGGGGGGTCCCCGGGGGTGTCCCCAAGGGGGGGTCCTCAGGAGGGTCCCCAGGGGGGGTCAGGGGGTTCCAGGGGGGTCCCAAGGAAGGGGTCCCCAGGGGGGGTCCCCGGGGATGTCCCCAAGGGGGGGTCCTCAGGGGGTTCCCAGGGGAGGTCCCAAGGGGGGGGTCCCAAGGAGGGGGTCCCCAGGGGGTGTCCCTGTCCTCAGGTGTCCCCAGGGGGGGTCCCCGGGGCTGTCCCCAAGGGGGTCCTCAGGGGGGAGTCAGGGGGTTCCCAGGGGGGGTCCCAAGGAGGGGGTGCCTAGGGGGGGTCAGGGGGTCCCCGGGGGGGTCCCCAAATGTCCCCAGGGGGGGTGAGGGGTGTTCAGGGGGTCCCCGGGAGGGTCCCCAAGGGGGGGTCCTCAGGGGGGTCCCCAGGGGGGTCAGGGGTGTCCTCAGGGGGGGTCCCAAGGAGGGGGTCCCCAGGGAGTGTCCCCTGTCCCCAGGTGTCCCCAGGGGGGGTCAGGGGGGGTCCCCGGGGGTGTCCCCAAGGGGGGTTCCTCAGGGGGGGGTCAGGGGGTTCCCAGGGGGGGTCCCAAGGAGGGGGTGCCCAGGGGGGGTCAGGGGGTCCCCGGGGGAGGTCCCCAAATGTCCCCGGGGGGGGTGAGGGGTGTTCAGGGGGTCCCCGGGAGTGTCCCCAAGGGGGGGTCCTCAGGGGGGTCCCCAGGGGGGGGTCAGGGGTGTCCTCAGGGGGGTCCCAAGGAGGGGGTCCCCAGGGGGTGTCCCCTGTCCTCAGGTGTCCCCAGGGGGGGTCAGGGGGTCCCCACGGGGGGTCTCCGGGGGGGTCCCTCTCCCGGTACCTTGCAGTAGGTGCAGAACCGGCAGATGGACCCGGGCCGGTACCGAACTTCGGCCTCAGCCTCTTCCTCCTCCTCTTCCTCCTCCTCGGAGCTTCCTGTGAGGGGGAGGGGGGGGTAGTTTGGGGAGGGGGGGGGAGCACCCGAACTCCCGGGTCCCCTCCCTGCCTCAGTTTCCCCTCCCGAACTTTTTGGGTGTCCGTCCCCCCCCCCTCCCCCCCTCACCCACCTTTATCTTCATCCTCCTCCTCTTCCTCCTCTTCCTCCGAGCTCACCCCCCCCTCCTCCTCTTCCTCTTCCTCCTCCTCGGAGCTGGGGGGGTCCCCTCGGTTGTCATGGTGACGGGGGGGGTCCTGGTCACCATGGCGACAGTGACCTTCGTGTGTCCCCCCTTCCTCCTCCTCCTCCTCCTCTCCCCCGGGCCGGGGGCTTTGGGGAGCATCCTCGTTGCCATGGAAACGCTCAGGGGGAGGGGGCGGCGTCTCCCCGAGGGTCTCCACCCCCCTTCCTTCCTCCCCCTCCCCTTCCTCCTCCTCTCCCCCCTCCCCGTTGCCATGGCGACGCTCGCCGGCGTCTTCCTCCGCGTTGCCATGGGGATGGGGGGCGAGGGGGAGGAGGGGATCCCCGTTGCCATGGTCACCGGCGCGGGGGGGATCCCCGTTGCCATGGTGATGACGCCACCAGCGCTCGGCCTCCTCCGCGTTGCCATGGCGACCGCCGGGCTCTTCCTCGCCGCCCTCGCCCTCCTCCTCCTCCCCCTCCGAGGGAAGCGGGGGGGGGGACACGACCCCATCTCCTCCTCCTCCAGCCCCCCCTTTATTCCTCCCCCCCCCAACTTCCTCCTCCCACTCCACGCGGGGGGGGGCCGCCTCCGGGTTGCCATGGTAACCGCCGGCCTCTTCCCCAAGCCCCCCGGGGGGCCCGGGGAGCAGCAACCCCCCCAGGAGCCCCCCCAGGAGCACCCCCAGCACCCAGGGTCGGGACATGGCGGCGGCTCCGCTTCTGAGCGACGGCACCAACTGCGCCCCCCCCCAACCCCCCCTTGACCCCCCCCCGTCCCTTCGGGGGGGTCCCCTCCCCCCCCCGCTATAAATAGACCCCAAGAAGGATTGGGGGGGCAGCTCTGAACGTGGGGTCCCTTTTCTCACCCAAACCGCCCCCCCCCCAGTTTCCCCTCCCCCTTCCAGTTTTGGGGTTTTCTTTTGGGGGGGGGAAGGTTTGGAATGAGCCCCCACCCCCCCCGCCCCCCCGCTATTAATAGACCCCAAAGAGGATTGGGGGGGGCAGCTCTGAACGCGGGGGTCCCTTTTACCCAATTTAACCCCCAACTCCCAGTTTTGGGGGGGTTTTCTTCTGGGGGGGGGGAGGTTTGGAATGAGCCCCCCCCGGGGGGGTCCCCTCCCTGCCCCCCCCCGCTATAAATAGACCCCATAAGGGGGGGGTTGGATTGGGGGGGGGCAGCTCTGAACGTGGGGGTCCCTTTTAACCCCCCCCCAATTTAACCCCCCCCCCAACTTCCAGTTTTGGGGGGGGTTTTCTTTTGGGGGGGGAAGGTTTGGAATGAGCCCCCACCCCCCCCACCCCCCCGCTATTAATAGACCCCATAAGGGGGGGGATTGGGGGGGGGGGGCAGCTCTGAACGTGAGGGTCCCTTTTAACCCCACCCCCCCCCCAAAACCGCCCCCAGTTTAACCCCCTCCCCTTCCAGTTTGGGGTTCTCTTTTTTGGGGAAAGGTTTGGAATGAGCCCCCACCCCCCCCCCCCGCTATTAATAGACCCATAAGGGGGGGGTTGAGATGGGGGGCAGCTCTGAACGTGGGGGTCCCTTTTAACCCCAATTTAACCCCCCCTCCCAGTTTTGGGGGTTTTCTTTGGGGGAGGTTTGGAATGAGCCCACCCCCCCCGCTATTAATAGGCCCAAAGAGATTGGGAGGGGGCAGCTCTGAACGTGGGGGTCCCTTTTAACCCCCCAGCCCGCCCCAATTTAAACCCCCAACTTCCAGTTTGGGGGTTTTTTTTAGGGGGAGGTTTGAATGAGCCCCCGGGTCCTCCCTGCCCCCCCGTATAATAGACCCCAAGGGGATGAGATGGGGGCAGCCCGAACCCCCTTTTTAAGGTTATAAATAGCGGGGGGGGGGCATCACGCGCTACCCCGGGGGGTTATGGGATCACGGGGGGGGGGGTGGGGGGGGGCACCCTGACCCCTCCCCCACTCGCGGGAACCCCGGTTCGAGGCCACGCGGGGGTGGGAAGGACCCGGGGGGGGGTGGGGAGAAGGGGGGGGGACACAAGGGACACGGGGTGGCCTCGGGAACACCCCCCCCCCCCCATCCACACACCCACGCACCCCACGGCGGCCTTGGGGGGGGGGGAAGCCGGGGGTGGGGGTGCGGGATAAAGGGGACCCCCCCGTGGGGTGTGAGCCCCACGGCAGAATGGGGGGTGCAGAGGTGAGCGCGAGGGAGAGGATGGGGGGGACGGGACACGAGTGGGGAGGTGGGGGACACGAGTGGGGATGGGGGGACATGGGGGGGACACGAGTAGGGATGGGGGGGATAGGAGTGGGGACGGGGGGGAACGTTGGGGGGACACGAGTGGGGTTGGGGGGACATGCGCGGACACGAGTGGGGTTGGGGGACAGGAGTGGGGATGGGGGACACGAGTGGGGATGGGGGAGAACGTTGGGGGGACACGAGTGGGGTTGGGGGGACATGGGGGGACACGAGTGGGGACGGGGAGACATGGGGGGTAAACGAGTGGGGATGAGGGGGACAGGGGGACACAGGGAGACACGAGTGGGGATGGGGGGACATAGGGGGGACATGGGGGACACAAATGGTGATGGGAGGGACATGGGGGGGACACGAGTGGGGATGGGGGGCATGGGGGGACATGGGGGACACAAATGGTGATGGGGGGACATGGGGGGGACACGAGTGGGGATGGGGGGGACATGGGGGGACACGAGTGGGGATGGGGGAGACATGGGGGGGATGGGGGGCATGGGGGGATGTGGGAGGACACGAGTGGGGATGAGGGGAATACAGGGGGGGACACGGGGGACACAAGTGGTGATGGGGGGACATGGGGGGCACACGAGTGGGGTTGGGGGGGTGGGGGGATATGGGGGGACACGAGTGGTCATGGGGGGACACGAGTGGGGATGGACGGGACGTGGGGGGATGTGGTGCAATTGTGGGTCTGGGGGGAGCAGACGGTTTTGGGTGTGGGGTGGGGGGGTCACGCGTGGGGCTCACTGTGTGTGGGGGGTGAAGGTGCCCACGTCCCCCTGTCCCCCTCCCCGCAGGTGCTGGTGTTGGTGGCACTGTTGGGGACCCCCCTGTCCCTGGGGACCCCCCTGTCCCTCCCCCTGCCCCTGGGGGGGGGTGTGGGTGTGGGAGGGGTCGTCCCCGCGCGCCCCCCGTGTCGCCCCGTGAACGTGACGGTGGCCGTGGAGAAGGAGGAATGTCCCCAATGCCTGGCGGTGACAGCCACAGCCTGCGGGGGGTACTGCAGGACACGGGTGGGGACACCGGGGACACCGGGGGGGTTGGGGACGTTGGGGACATTTTGGGGACAATGGGGACACCGGGGGAGTTTGGGGGCGTTGGGGACATTGGGGGGGTTGGGGGGTTGGGGACATTTTGGGGACATTTGGGGGGGTTGGGGAGTTGGGGGGGTTGGGGACATTTTGGGGACATCTTGGGGACATTGGGGGGGTTGGGGGGTTGGGGACATCTTGGGGACAATGGGGACATTTGGGGGCATTGGGGAGTTTGGGGGCGTTGGGGACATTTTGGGGACATCTTGGGGACAATGGGGACACCGGGGGAGTTTGGGGGCGTTGGGGACATTGAGGGGTTGGGGACGTTGGGGACATTTTGGGGACATTGGGGGGCTGAGGGGGTTGGGGTTGTTGGGGGGCTTGGGGGGGTTGAGGACATTTTGGGGACAATGGGGACATCGGGGGCATTGGGGAGTTTGGGGGCGTTGGGGACATTGGGGGGGTTGGGGGGTTGGGGACATCTTGGGGACAATGGGGACATTTGGGGGGGTTGGGGGACATTTTGGGGACATTGGGGGGGTTGGGGAGTTGGGGGGGTTGGGGACATTTTGGGGACATCTTGGGGACAATGGGGACATTGGGGGGGTTGGGGACAATGGGGACACTGGGGACGCTGGGGAGTTTGGGGGCGTTGGGGACATTGGGGGGGTTGGGGGGTTGGGGACATCTTGGGGACAATGGGGACATTGGGGGGGTTGGGGAGGTTGGGGACATTTTGGGGACATTGGGGAGTTGGGGACATTTTGGGGACATCTTGGGGACAATGGGGACATTGGGGGGGCTGGGGGGGTTGGGGAGGTTGGGGGGGTTGGGGACATTGGGGGGTTGGGGGGGTTGGGGACAATGGGGACATTGGGGGGGTTGGGGAGTTGGGGGGGTTGGGGGGGTTGGGGACATTGGGGGGGTTGGGGGGGTTGGGGACAATGGGGACATTGGGGGGTTGGGGAGGTTGGGGGGGTTGGGGGGGTTGGGGAGTTTGGGGGCGTTGGGGACATTGGGGGGGTTGGGGACATTTTGGGGACAATGAGGACAATGGGGGGGGGCACAGATGGGACGAGTGCTGCCCACGCTTGGGTGTTGGGGTGCTGGGGGGGGGGGTTATTTGGGGTTCTGGGGGGGTTATTGGGGTGTCAGTGGATATTTGGGTGCCGGGGTCATTGGGGTTCTGGGGGTCATTTGGGGTTCTGGGGGGTTATTGGGGTGTATGGGTGCCGGGGGTCATTGGGGTTCTGGGGGATTATTGGGGTGCCAGTCAATATTTGGGTGCTGGGGGGGTCACTGGGGTGCCGGGGGGGGGGGTCATTTGGGGTTCTAAGGGGGTTATTGGGGTGTCAGTGGATATTTGGGTGCCGGGGGGGGTCATTGGGGTTCTGGGGGGGTTATTGGGGTGTATGGGTGCCGGGGGGGTCATTGGGGTTCTGGGGGGGTTATTGGGTTCTCAGTCCCTACTTGGGTGCTGGGGGTCCCCTTGGGGTGTGTGTCCCCCCCCTCCTCCTTACCCCCCCCCCCCTCTCCAGGAGCCGGTGTACCGCAGCCCCCTGGGTGCCCCCCCCCAGTCCGCCTGCACCTACTCGGGGGTGCGGTACGAGCGGTGGGTGCTGGGGGGGTGCCCCCCCGGGGCTGACCCCGTTGTCGCCGTCCCGGTCGCCCTCGGGTGTCGCTGTGCCCGCTGCCCCATGGCCACGGCTGACTGCAGCGTGGGGGGGCTGGGACCCTCCTTCTGTGGGGCCCCGGGGGGGTTCGGGGGGCACTGAGACCCCCCCCAAAAAACCCATCAGCACCCAACGCTGCTCTTCTGGGTCCTTCTCGAACTTCTGAGTCCCCTCCCGAACCTTTTGGGTCCCTCCCGAACCCCTGGGTCCCCCCCGAACCCCTGGGTCCCTCCCAAGCCTTTGGGTCCCCCCCGAACTTACTGGGTGCCCCCTGAACCTTTGGGTTCCCCCCGAACCTTTTGGGTCCCCCCCGAACCCCTGGGTCCCTCCCAAGCCTTTGGGTCCCCCCCGAACTTATTGGGTCCCCCCCGAACCCCTGGGTCCCTCCCAAGCCTTTGGGTCCCCCCCGAACTTACTGGGTGCCCCCTGAACCTTTGGGTTCCCCCCGAACCTTTTGGGTCCCCCCCGAACCCCTGGGTCCCTCCCAAGCCTTTGGGTCCCCCCCGAACTTATTGGGTGCCCCCTGAACTCCTGGGCCCCCCCCCCGAACTTCTGGGTCCCCCGCGAACCTTTTGGGTCCCTCTCGAACTTACTGGGTGCCCCCTGAACCTTTGGGTTCCCTCTCGAACCCCTGGGTCCCCCCACCGAACCTTTTGGGTTCCCCCCGAACCCCTGCGTCCCCTCCCCAACATTTGGGTCCCTCTTGAACTTCTGAGTCCCCTCCCGAACCTTTTGGGTCCCTCCCGAACCCCTGGGTCCCCCCCGAACCCCTAGGTCCCTCCCAAGCCTTTGGGTCCCCCCCGAACTTACTGGGTGCCCCCTGAACCTTTGGGTTCCCCCCGAACCTTTTGGGTCCCCCCCGAACCCCTGTGTCCCTCCCAAGCCTTTGGGTCCCCCCCGAACTTACTGGGTGCCCCCTGAACTCCTGGGCCCCCCCCCGAACTTCTGGGTCCCCCGCGAACCTTTTTGGTCCCTCTCGAACCTTTGGGCCCCTCCCGAACCTTCGGGTTCCCCCCGAACCTTTTGGGTCCCCCACGAACCCCTGGGTCCCTCCCAAGCCTTTGGGTCCCCCCCGAACTTATTGGGTGCCCCCTGAACTCCTGGGCCCCCCCCGAACTTCTGGGTCCCCCGCGAACGTTTTGGGTCCCTCTCGAACTTACTGGGTGCCCCCTGAACCTTTGGGTTCCCTCTCGAACCCCTGGGTCCCCCCACCGAACCTTTTGGGTCCCCCCCGAACCCCTGGGTCCCCTCCCCAACTTTTGAGTCCCTCCTAAACCTCTGGGTCCCCTCCCGAACCTTTGGGTTCCCCCCGAACCTTTTGGGTCCCTCCTGAACGTTTGGGTCCCCTCCCGAACCTTTGGGCCCCTCCCGAACTTTTGGGTCCCTCCCGAACTTCTGAGTCACCCCCCGAACCTTTTGGGTCCCCCCCGAACCCCTGGGTCCCTCCCAAGCCTTTGGGTCCCCCCCGAACTTATTGGGTGCCCCCTGAACTCCTGGCCCCCCCCCGAACTTCTGGGTCCCCCGCGAACCTTTTGGGTCCCTCTCGAACCTTTGGGCCCCTCCCGAACTTTTGGGTCCCTCCCGAACCCCTGCGTCCCCTCCCCAACATTTGGGTCCCTCTCGAACTTCTGAGTCCCCCCACCGAACCTTTTGGGTCCCCCCCGAACTTTTGGGTCCCCCCCGAACTTCTGGGTCCTTCCAAAACTTTTGGGTCCCTCCCGAATTTTAAGGTCTCTCCCGAACCTTTTGGGCCCCTCCCCAACTTTTGGGTCCCTCCCGAACCCCTGGATCCCCCCCGAACCTTTTGGGTCCCTCCCAAACCTTTTGGGCCCCCTCCGAACTTCTGGGTCCCCCCCGAACCTTTGGGTCCCTCCCGAACCCTTGGGTCCCCCCGAACTTTTGGATCCCTCCCGAACTTCTGAGTCCCCTCCAGAACCTTTTGGGTCCCACCCGAGCCCCTGGGTCCCCCCCCGAACTTCTGGGTCCCCCCCCGAACCTTTGGGTCCCTCCCGAACCCTTGGGTCCCTCCGAACTTTTGGGTCCCTCCCGAACTTCTGAGTCCCCTCCAGAACCTTTTGGGTCCCCCCCGAACCCCTGGGTCCCCCTCCGAACTTCTGGGTCCCCCCCGAACCTTTGGGTCCCCCCCGAACCCCTGGGTCCCCTCCCCAACTTTTGGGTCTCTCCTAAACCTCTGGGTCCCCTCCCGAACCTTTGGGCCCCTCCCGAACTTTTGGGTCCCTCCCGAACTTCTGGATCCCCTCCCGAACCCCTGCGTCCACTCCCCAACTTTTGGGTCCTTCTCGAACTTCTGAGTCGCCCCCCGAACCTTTTGGGTCCCCCCCGAACCCCTGGGTCCCCTCCCGAATTTTTAGGTCCCTGCCGAACCCCTGGGTCCCCCTCGAACCTTTGGGTCCCCCCGAACCTTTGGGTCCCCCCCGAACCTTTTGGGTCCCCCTTGAACCCCTGGGTCCCCTCCCGAACCTTTGGGTCCCCCTGAACCTTTGGGTCCCTCCCGAACCTTTTGGGTCCCTCTCAAACTTTTGGGTCCCCTCCCGAACTTTTGGGTCCCCCCCGAACCTTTTGGGTCCCCCTTGAACCCCTGGGTCCCCTCCCGAACCTTTGGGTCCCCCTGAACCTTTGGGTCCCTCCCCAACCTTTGGGTCCCCTCCCGAACTTCTGGGTCCCTCTCGAACCTTTGGGTCCCCCCCGAACCTTTTGGGTCCCCCCGAACTTTTGGGTCCCTCCCGAACCTTTTGGGTCCCCCCTCTCTATAAATTCTCTTTATTCTGGAGGTGCCGGGATGGGGACACGGGGACAGGGACAGAGGGGACACGGAGGGGACAACAGGGATGGGGGGGGTGACAGGGACACGGGGGGGACACAGGGGACATGGGGGGGTGATGGGGGACACGGGGGTGACAGGGACACGGGGGTGACACGGGGGACATGGGGGGGTGATGGGGGACACGGGGGTGACAGGGACACGGGGGGGGACATGGGGGTGTGGGGGACAGGGTGACAGGGACAGGGGGACAGGGACATGGGGGGTGATGGGGACACAGGGGTGACAGGGACACGGGGTGACACAGGGGACATCGGGGGTGACAGGGGGGACACGGGGGTGAGAGGGACACGGGGGGACATGGGGGGTGTGATGGGGGGACATGGGGGTGACAGGGACACGGGGGTGACACAGGGGACATGGGGGGGTGATGGGGGACACAGGGGTGACAGGGACACGGGGGTGACACGGGGGACATGGGGGGGTGATGGGGGACACGGGGGTGACAGGAACACGGGGGTGACACAGGGGACACGGGGGGTGACAGGGGGACACAGGGGTGACAGGGACACGGGGGTGACACAGGGGACATGGGGGGGTGATGGGGACACGGGGGTGACAGGGACACGGGGGGGGACATGGGGGGGTGATGGGGGACACGGGGGTGGCAGGAACACGGGGGGGGACATGGGGGGGCGTGACAGGGACACGGGGGTGACAGGGACACGGGGTGAGGGGACACGGGGTGATGGGGGACACGGGGGTGACACGGGGGACATGGGGGGGTGACAGGGCGACACGGGGGGGGACATGGGGGGGTGATGGGGGACACAGGGGTGACAGGAACACGGGGGGGGACAAGGGGACATGTCAGGGGGAGGTGACAGGGACACGGGGGGTGACAGAGGGACAGGGGGTGACGAGGGGACATTGGGGGGGGGATGAGGACACGTGGGGAGGTGACAGGGACACGGGAGGGGGGGACAAGCCGGGGGGAGGACAGGACACAGGGGTCACGGGGCGGGTGGCCCCAGGATCACAGTCGCGGTGGCCTCGGTGGCCTCGGTGGCCTCGGTGGCCTTGGTGGCCTTGGTGGCCTTGGTGGCCTCGGTCACTCACAGTTTCGTCTCTCCCCCCCCCTCCCCCCCCCCCTTTTTTCGGGGTTTTAATTAAAAATCTGTCACCAGGGGCAGGGGAGGGGACGGCCACCCCGGGGACACCACAGGGACAGCAGGGCGCTGGGGGACACACACACAACGGTGTCACCTCCCCCCCCCGTGTCCTCGGTGTCACCTCAGTGTCACCCGGGGGGGGTGTTGTCCTCTGGAGGTGGTTGGGGGGTCACAGTGTCACCCTCAGGGACCGAGTGTGTCCTCGGTGGTGTCACCCACGGGGATGTGGTGACACCCACAGGGACACGTTGTCACCCACAGGGACGTGGTGCTACCCCTGGGGACCGTGCTGGTGGCTGCGGTGTCCCCTGGGGGTTGGGGACACCCCTGGGGCTGTGGTGGCACTTTGGGGACCTGGGGACCTGTCCTTGTCCTCGGCAGTGTCACCACGGGTGACACGAGTCCCTCTCCTCGCTGGTGTCACCACAAGTGTCACAAGAAGCTGTCCTTGTGTCCCCCCCCTGGTGTCACCGGGGTGCCACAGGGACCCATCCTTGTCCTTGTCACCGCCGCTGCCACGGGGACCTGGTGCTCCCTGGTGTCACCACAAGTGCCACACAGCCTTGTCCTTGTCCTTGTCCTTGTCCTTGTCCTTGTCCTTGTCCTCGCCTTCTCCTCGTCCTTTGTTGTCACCGCAGCTGCCACTGTGTCCTGTCCTTGTCACCCCCTCTCTGTCCTTGTCACCACCACGGCTACCATGGGGGTGTCACTGCAGGTGCCACCAGGACCCCTCCTTCTCCTTGTCACCTTCTTGTCCTCGTTGTCACCATGGGTGCCATCAGGACCTCTCCTTCTCGTCACCATCTCCTCCTTGTCCTTGTCACCTCGTCCTTGTCACCTTGTCCTTGTCACCTTGTCCTCCTTGTCACTGCAGGTGCCACCAGGACCTCTCCTTCTCCTTGTCACCTTCTTGTCCTCGTTGTCACCATGGGTGCCACCAGGACCTCTCCTTCTCGTCACCATCTCCTCCTTGTCCTTGTCACCTCGTCCTTGTCACCTCGCCCTTGTCACCTTGTCCTTGTCACCTTGTCCTCCTTGTCACCCCAGGTGCCACCAGGACCTCTCCTTCTCCTTTGTCACCTCGAGTGCCACTGGGCTCACTGTCACCTTTGTCACCTTCTCTTCTCACCACCACGGGTGCCATGGGGACTTCTCCTTCACTTCTGTCACCCCAGGTGCCACCAGGACCTCTCCTTGTCCTTGTCACCATCTCCTCTTTGTCCTTGTCACCTTCTTGTCCTCCTTGTCACCACAGGTGCCACCAGGACCTCTCCTTCTCCTTGTCACCTTCTTGTCCTCCTTGTCACCACAGGTGCCACCAGGACCTCTCCTCCTTGTCACCTTCTTGTCCTCCTTGTCCTTGTCACCTTGTCCTTGTCACCATCTCCTCCTTGTCACCTTGTCCTCCTTGGGGTGCCACCAGGACCTCTCCTTCTCCTTGTCACCTTCTTGTCCTCCTTGTCCTTGTCACCTTGTCCTTGTCACCTTGTCCTTGTCACCTTGTCCTCCTTGTCACCGCAGGTGCCACCAGGACCTCTCCTTCTCCGTTGTCACCTTCTCTGCCATCACCTCGGGTACCACGGGGACTTCTCCTTCACTTTTGTCCCCACGGGTGCCACCAGGACCCCTCCTTGTCCCTGTCCCTCTCCTTGTCCTCAGCGATGTCCCCACGGGTGCCACCAGGGACCCCCCACGGGGGTGCCCGCCCCCCCACCCCCACCCCAAAACCTCGGGATGGATGGGGATGGGGTGGGGGTGGGGTGGGGGGGTGGCTGTCCCCACGATGTCCCCACGATGTCCCCAGGTCATACCTCGGACTCGAGGCTCGAGAAGTGGGCGGAGCCTCTGCGCGCGCCCAGCGCCCCCACCCCCTCCCCTCCCAGCCGCGATGGGAGGAGGAGGAAGGAGGGACGGGGAAGCGGAGGGTGAGGGGAGAAAGGGGAGGGGCGACCCCCAACCCCCCCAAGCCCCCGCCCCCCCCCCTCCCGGCCCCCCCCAGGCGCTGAGATCCTCGAGGCTGCGGGAGGTGGGGGGGGGGCGGCGGGGGGCGCAAGGGGGAGGGGGGAGCGGGGGGAAACCCCCCCAGTAACCCCCCCAGGGCCCCCCAAGCCAAGCCGAGTAACCCAAGGAGGGAGGAGGGGGGGGGGGTCCCCACCTCCTGCCCCCCCCAGCCCCCTCCCCCCAATCCCGCAGCCGCTCGGCCGAGCAACTGCGGCAGCGCGGGGGGGGGGGCGGGAAGGGTGGGGGGGGGTGTGGGGGGGGGTGTGGGGGGAGGAGCTCCAAGCTGCCCCACCCCCCCCCTCCGTAACCCCCCCCTCCCCAAAAGCCTCCCCCAGCCCCCCCTAACTTTTCGGCCGACCAGCAGCGCCCCGGGGGGGGGGGTCCCCGCTCCCCACCTCCCCCCACGCCCCCCCGGAAGGTGCAGAAATAGGAGGGGGGGGGAAGAGCGTGGGAGTGGGAGTGGGAGTGGGAGTGGGAATGGGGGGGGCTGCACCAGCACGGGGGGGGGTGGGTGGAAGGGTGGTGGGGGGGGTGGGGGGAAAGTTGGGGTGGGGGGGAAGGGGGGGCGGGGGGGTGGCCCGGAGTGGGGGGGTCGCAACTTTCCGACTCGGAATCGGAGAATTCGGGGTAGAAAGAGGGGGGGCGGGAGGGGGGGGGAGGGGTGAAAGGGGGGGGGTGGTGGTGGTGACCCCCAACCCGACCCTCCTCCTCCTCCTCCTCCCCACCCCCCTGCAGAGGTGGGGCGGGGCCGAGAGGAGCTGGTAGTTTTACCCCGGAGCTTTTGGGGAGGGGGCGTCGCGAAGGGGGGGGGAGGGGTCCCCTGGTGTCGCGGGGGGGGGGCGGGGGTGGGGGGCTGCGCTCGTCCTCGTACGCCAACCGCGAGTAGGCAAAGGGGGGGTCCCCCCCCACCCCCCCCCGCAACGCGCGGCGAGGCCAAGGGGGGGTCAGGACCTCGGGGGGGGCGTAATAAGAAGGGGGGGTGCGGGGAGGGGTGCGGGGGGGTCCCGGGGCCCCCCCCCGGCTGAGCCCTTGGGGTTCGATGGGGCCGTAGAAGCGGTGAAAAGGGGGGGGGGTGCGGGGGGAGGGGCGGCAGCGGTCGGGGGGGGGAAGGGGGGGGCGGCGGTCGCGGGGGGGGGGAGGGGTGGGGAGAGCAGGGGGGGTTGGGGGGGGGTGGAGGGAAGGGGGGGGCCCGGGGGGGTCTTCGGCGCTGCAGCAGCTGTACATCCCCTGGGGACACAGGGGACAGCGGGGGGGGGGTTATGGGGGGTCCCCACCATGTCCCCAATGTCCCCATTGCCCCCCGATGTCCCCAACCCCCCCAATGTCCCCGTTGTCCCCGATGTCCCCAACCCCCCCATTGCCCCCCAACCCCCCCAATGTCCCCGTTGTCCCCGATGTCCCCAACCCCCCCGTTGCCCCTCAACCCCCCCAATGTCCCCAACCCCCCCAATGCCCCCAACCCCCCCATGTCCCCCCCTGTCCTTGAAGGTCCCCTTGGCCACAGTGTCCCCAGTGTCACCCCAAGTCCCCCCAACTTCCCTTTAAGGTGCTCTTGGCCGTGGTGTCCCCAATGTCACCCCCGTGTCCCACGATGTCCCCAACCCCCCCAATGCCCCCAAACCTCCCAATGGCCCCAAAATGGCCCCAAAATGGCCCCAACGCCCCCAACACCTCCAATGTCCCCAATGTCCCCAATCCCCCCGATACCCCCCAAAATATCCCCAAAATGTCCCCGATGTCCCCAACATCCCCAAAATGTCCCCAAAACGTCCCAAACGTCCCCAACGCCCCTGATGTCCCCAATGTCCCCAAAGCCCCCGAGTGTCCCCAATGTCCCCAATGTCCCCAACACCCCCATTGCCCCCCAGTGTCCCCAATGTCCCCATTGTCCCCGAAGCCCCCCTTTGTCCTCAACACCCCCAATCTCCCCAATCTCCCCAATGTCCCCATTGTCCCCAACGCCCTCGATGTCCTCAACGCCCCCGATGTCCCCAACACCCCCATTGCCCCCCAGTGTCTCCATTGTCCCCAACGCCCCCAACATCCCCATTGACTCCCAATCCCCCGATGTCCCCAACGCCCCCGATGTCCCCAACGCCCCCGATGTCCCCAATGCCCCCCGGTGTCCCCAATGTCCCTGAAGTCCCCAGCACCCCCAACACCCCTGATGTCCCCATTGTCCCCAAAGCCCCTCAACGCCCCCAACATCCCCATTGACTCCCAATCCCCCAACGTTCCCAACGCCCCCAACGCCCACGATGTCCCCAACGCCCCCGATGTCCCCAACGCCCCCCAGTGTCCCCAATGTCCCTAAAGTCCCCAACACCCCCAACACCCCTGATGTCCCCATTGTCCCCAAAGCCCCCCAACGCCCCCAACATCCCCATTGACTCCCAATCCCCCAACGTTCCCAACGCCCCCAACGCCCACGATGTCCCCAACGCCCACGATGTCCCCAACGCCCCCGATGTCCCCGATGTCCCCGATGTCCCCGATGTCCCCATACCCTGCTGAGTGCCAGGAGGCAGCGGAGGCGGCCGGGTGGCCCCAGGCAGTGCCTGAGTTTCCAGTGGACGAGGTGTTCCCAGGCGAAGACCAAGAGGCTGAGCCCCATGGCCACCAGCAGCATGTAGAACACCCCCGCCATGTTGTCGATGTCCAGTTTGCTGCTCATCACCTCCAGCTTCTCCTGGTGACAAATCCCAGACAGCCACAACCGCTCCAGCATCTCGATCTCATCTGGGGGGGGACACCATGGAGGTCACCTCAAGGGTTTGGGGTCACCTGGAGAGGTTGGGGGTCACCTCAAGGGATTTGGGGGTCATCGTGTAGGGTTAGGAGATCATTGGGTGGGTTTGGGGGTCATCTCAAGAGCTTGGGGATCATCTCAAGAGGTTTGGGGTGATCTCAAGAGGTTGGAGGTCACCTCTAAGGGATTTGGAGTCACCTCAAGAGGTTGAGGGTCAACTCAAGGGAATTGGGGGTCTCCTCAAGGGATTTGGGGTCACCATGTAGGGTTAGGAGATCATTGGGTGGGTTTGGGGGTCATCTCAAGAAGTTGGGGTTCACCTCTAAGGGATCTGGAGTCATCTGGAGAGGTTGGGGGTCAACTGAAGAGATTGGGGGTCACCTCAAGGGATTTGGGGTCGTTGTATAGGGTTAGGAGATCATTGAGTGGGTTTGGGGGTCATCTCAAGAGGTTGGGGGTCACCTCGAGAGGTTGGGAGTCTTCTCAAGGGGTTAGGGGTCACCTCTAAGGGGTTGGGGGTCACCTTGAGAGGTTGGGGGTCATCTCAAGAGGTTGGGGGTCACCTCGAGAGGTTGGGGGTCTTCTTAAGAGGTTTGGGGTCATCTCAAGAGGTTGGGGGTCATGGGGTTGGGGGTTTTTGGGTTTGGGGTTTGAGGTTGGGGGTCATCTCAAGAGGTTGGGGGTCACCTCGAGAGGTTGGGGGTCTTCTTAAGAGGTTGGGGGTCATCTCAAGAGGTTGGGGGTCACCTCGAGAGGTTGGGAGTCTTCTCAAGGGGTTAGGGGTCACCTCTAAGGGGTTGGGGGTCACCTTGAGAGGTTGGGGGTCACCTTGAGAGGTTGGGGGTCACCTCCCAACCCCCCCTAAACACCACCAAACCCTTACGGAACTCCCCAGACCCCTCCAAACCTCTTCAGGTCCCCCCCCTAAAGCCCCCTCTAGACCCTTTCGGAGCCCTCCCAGACACTGGGTCCCCTCCTCCACCCCCGGGTCCCCACCGTCCCCCAGGAGCTGGAGCAGGGCCAGGTCCACGGGGCGTTTCCAGCGGGAGCCGCGTTGGAGGGCGATGCCGTAACCGGTGGTGGCGAAGACTTTTCCGGAGCCAATGGTGACGAGTTTGCAGCCTTCCTCCTTCCGGGCCATGTAGTTCAGCACCGCCGCGTCGTAGATGAAGGCGTCCAACTTCCTGCCGGGGCCCAACGTGGGGCACAGGACCCACGCAGGCCCCGCCCACAACCAACAAACCCCACCCACAACCGACAGACCCTGCCCAAACCCAACTGGCCCCGCCCACAGCTGTAGAGGAAGCAGCCACCAGCCCGCCGGGGCCCAACGTGGGGCACAGAATCCACACAGGCTCCGCCTACAGGCATCAGGCCACGCCCACAGGTAACTGAGTGTGCCCAGAGCCAACTGGCCACACCCAAAGCCAACTGACTGCACCCGGAGTCAACAGGCCCCGCCCAGAGCCAACTGACCACACCCACAGCCACCTGACCACACCCAAAGCCAACTGACCGTGCCCGTAGTCAACAGGCCCCGCCCACACCCAACTGGCCCCGCCCACACCCATAGACGACGGCATTGGGCTTCCTGAGCAAAGCACCCACATAGACCCCGCCCACACCCAACCGACCACGCCCACACCCAACTGGCCACGCCCACACCCAACCATCCACACCCTCATTCAACAGGCCCCACCCAGCCTTCCCGCATCCCCTTCCCCTTGCGTCCACGCCCTCAGGCCCCTCCCCACGCCCCTCCCCTCCAAGCCCCTCCCCCTAAGCCCCTCCCCCTCGGACCCACCCACTCTTGAGGTGCTGCAGGGCGTCCTCCACCCCGCGCTGGTTGTACTTCACCATGTAGCTGTGCATGGCGGGGTAGTTGCTGCGGATGTTCTTCTCCGTGCTGCCGTTCGGCACCGTCCCGAACTTCAGAGGAGGGTACTGCTCCTGGGGGCGCTGGAACTGACCCGGGGGGGCACCCCAAAACTTGGCACCCACCCCCAAACCCACCCAAAGACCCAAAAACCCAACAGAGCCCAACGGCACCCAACAGAACTCAACAGCACCCAACAGAACCCAACAGAACTCAACTATGTCAATGAGCACCCATCAACGCTTTGACCTTCATTGGGGAGTGCTGCTCTTGGGGGCACTGGAACTGACCCAGGGGGGCACCCCAAAACTTGGCACCCACCCCCAAACCCACCCAAAGACCCAAAAACCCAACAGAGCCCAACGGCACCCAACAGAACTCAACAGCACCCAACAGAACCCAACAGAACTCAACAGAACTCAACTATGTCAATGAGCACCCATCAACGCTTTGACCTTCATTGGGGAGTGCTGCTCTTGGGGGCACTGGAACTGACCCAGGGGGGCACCCCAAAACTTGGCACCCACCCCCAAACCCACCCAAAGACCCAAAAACCCAACAGAACTCAACAGCACCCAACAGAACCCAACAGAACTCAACTATGTCAATGAGCACTCATCAATGCTTTGACCTTCATTGGGGGGTGCTGCTCCTGGGGGTGCTGGGACTGCCCTAGGGGGCACCCCAAAACTTGGCACCCACCCCCAAACCCACCCAAAGACCCAAAACCCCAACAGAACTCAACAGCACCCAACAGAACTCAACAGAGCTCAACAACGTCAATGAGCACCCATCAATGCTTTGACCTTCATTGGGGGGTGCTGCTCCTGGGGGTGCTGGGACTGCCCTAGGGGGCACCCCAAAACTTGGCACCCACCCCCAAACCCACCCAAAGACCCAAAACCCCAACAGAACTCAACAGCACCCAACAGAACTCAACAGAGCTCAACAACGTCAATGAGCACCCATCAACGCTTTGACCTTCATTGGGGGGTGCTGCTCCTGGGGGTGCTGGGACTGCCCTAGGGGGCACCCCAAAACTTGGCACCCACCCCCAAACCCACCCAAAGACCCAAAAACCCAACAGAACACAATGGCACCCAACAGAACTCAACGGCACCCAACAGAACCCAACAGAACCCAACAGAACTCAACAGAACCCAACCAGAGTCCCCTGATGTCCCCAATGTCCCTAACTTCTGTCTACTCATCCTGGCCATGATCTCATGATGTCCCCAATGTCCCCACCTTGGGGTTGCTCATCCCGGCCACGCTCTCCACCTTTTCCCAACGTGTCCCCCCTGTGTCTCCTGATGTCCCCAAGGTCCCCAGCTTGTGTTTGCTCATCCTGGATGTCCCCCCCATGTCCCCCTGATGTCCCCAAGGTCCCCACCTTCCTGTCACTCAGCCTGGACACGGTCTCCACGTTCCTCCCCGTGTTCCCCTCATGTCTCCTGATGTCCCCAATGTCCCCAACTCATGGTTGCTCATCCCGGCCACGCTCTCCACCTTTTCCTAACATGTCCCCCCCATGTCCCCCTGATGTCCCCAAGGTCCACACCTTCCTGTCACTCAGCCTGGACACGGTCTCCACGTTCCTCCCCGTGTTCCCCTCAAGTCTCCTGATGTCCCCAATGTCCCCAATGTCCCCAATGTCCCCAACTCATGGTTGCTCATCCCGGCCACGCTCTCCACCTTTTCCTAACATGTCCCCCCCATGTCCCCCTGATGTCCCCAAGGTCCACACCTTCCTGTCACTCAGCCTGGACATGGTGTTCACGTCCCTCCCCGTGTTCCCCTCGTGTTCCCCTGATGTCCCCAATGTCCCCAGCTCATGGTCGCTCATCCCGGGCACGCTCTCCACCTTTTCCCAACGTGTCCCCCCTGTGTCTCCTGATGTCCCCAAGGTCCCCACCTTCCTGTCACTCAGCCCGGACACGGTGTCCACGTACTCCTCCTGGATCAGGAAGGCCGCCAGGTTGGCGGTGTAGCTGGCGAGGAAGATGACGGCGAAGAAGGCCCAGACCAGGACCATGATCTTGCTGGTGGTGCCCTTGGGGTTCTCCACGGGGACGGAGTTGTTGAAAACCAAGGCCCAGAGGAGCCAAATGGATTTCCCGATGGTGAACTTGGAGCCCCCGGCACCTGGGGACAACCACGGTGACACCCCCGGGATGGTGACACCCCCGGGATGGTGACACCCCCGGGACGGTGACACCACCAGGATGGTGACACCGCCAAGACGGTGACACTGCCGGGAGGGTGGCACTGAAGGGACGGAAGGGACAGGGAAGGGACGACCCCCCCCAGTGGAGGTGTTGGCCGCCATCTCGAGGGGGGAATTGCTGATGGTGACCTTTGACCCCTGGGCTTGGGGACAATGTCACCCTGGGGGTGAGGGCGGTGTCACCACAGCCACAGGAGGGTGGCATCGGGGGGACAGCGGGGAGGTTGGGGACGGTGGCATGGGGGGTGGCATGGGGAGGATAGGGGGGTGGCAGGCACCTGGGGGGGACAGGGGGTGAGAAGGGGTGACAGGGGAGGTGACAGGAGGTGACAGGGGGTGACACTCACGCTGGCCACTGGCCAGGCTGCGGTTGTAACCCATGAGGACACCAGGAGGTGACACCAGGAGGGGACAGCAGGAGGTGACACCAAGGGTGATATGAAGGTGACAGACACCAGGAGGTGACAGGGGAGGTGACAGGGGAGGTGACAGGGGGTGACACTCACACTGGCCACTGGCCAGGCTGCGGTTGTAGCCCATGAGGACACCAGGAGGTGACACCAGGAGGTGACACCAGGAGGGGACACCAGGAGGGGACAGCAGGAGGTGACACCAAGGGTGATATGAAGGTGACAGACACCAGGAGGTGGCAGGGGGTGACAAGGGGTGACAGGGGAGGTGACAGGAGGTGACAGGGGGTGACACTCACGCTGGCCACTGGCCAGGCTGCGGTTGTAGCCCATGAGGACACCAGGAGGTGACACCAGGAGGTGACACCAGGAGGGGACACCAGGAGGGGACACCAGGAGGGGACACCAAGGGTGATATGAAGGTGACAGACACCAGGAGGTGGCAGGGGGTGACAAGGGGTGACAGGGGAGGTGACAGGAGGTGACAGGGGGTGACACTCACGCTGGCCACTGGCCAGGCTGCGGTTGTAGCCCATGAGGACACCAGGAGGTGACACCAGGAGGGGACTCCAGGAGGTGACACCAAGGGTGATATGAAGGTGACAGACACCAGGAGGTGACAGGGGAGGTGACAGGGGAGGTGACAGGGGGTGACACTCACGCTGGCCACTGGCCAGGCTGCGGTTGTAGCCCCCGGGGCTGAAGTACTCGAAGAGGAAGACGGTGACGGCCACCACCGAGAGGCACATGACAAACATCATCACCCAGACCGCGGGGCTGTAGGGCTCTGGGGACATCGTGGTGTCACCTCCCTGCCACCCACGGGGCCCTCTGTCACCTCCCTGCCACCCACGGGGCCCTCTGTCACCCCAACGCCCCCAATGTCCCCCATGTCCCCAATACCTTTAATGTCCCCAATGTCCCCTACGTCCCAAATGCCCCCAATGTCCCCGATGTCCCCAACACCTTTAATGTCCCCAATGTCCCCCCTGTCCCCAATGCCCCCATTATCCCCCATGTCCCCCCGTCCCTGATGTCCCCATTGTCCCCCATGCTCCTGTCCCCAATGTCCCCCATTATCCCCAATGTCCCCAACACCTTTAATGTCCCCAATGTCCCCATTGTCCCCCAATGCTCCCCACACGCCCGACAGTCCCCCGTTGTCCTCAGTGTCCCCAACACCCTTAATGTCCCCAATGTCCCCCACGTCCCCAACGTCCCCGTTATCCCCAATGTCCCCCAATGCTCCCAGTGTCCCCATTATCCCCCATGCCCCCCCGTCCTTGATTGTCCCCAATGTCCTCCACATCCCCAATGTCCCCAACACCCCCAATGTCCCCAATGTCCCCATTGTCCCCAATGTCCCCTTTATCCCCAATGTCCCCTGTTGTCCTCAGTGTCCCCCATGCCCCCAACGCCCCCCATGTCCCTCAATGTCCCCAACACCCCAACGTCCCCCAATGTCCCCAATGTCCCCCACCTCCCCAACGTCCCCGTTATCCCCAGTGTCCCCCATTATCCCCAATGTCCCCAACACCCTTAATGTCCCCAATGCCCCCATTGTCCCCCAATGCCCCCCACACCCCCCGTGTCCCCAATGTCCCCATTATCCCCAATGTCCCCCATTGTCCTCAATGTCCCCAATGTCCCCTGTTGTCCTCAGTGTCCCCCATGCCCCCAACGCCCTCCATGTCCCCCAATGTCCCCAACACCCCAACGTCCCCCAATGTCCCCAATGTCCCCCACCTCCCCAATTTTCCCCATGTCCCCAAACCCTTTGTTGTTGTGGTTTTGTTGTGTGTGTTGTGGTGTCCCCGTTATCCCCAGTGTCCCCCGTTGTCCTCAATGTCCCCAACACCCTTAATGTCCCCACTGCCTCCTTTGTCCCCCATGCCCCCCATGTCCCCAGTGTCCCCATGTCCCCAGTGTCCCCTTGTCCCCAATGTCCCCATTATCCCCATTGTCCCCATTATCCCCATTGTCCCCATTTTTGTCCCCATTGTCCCCAGTGTCCTCGTTATCCCCAACGTCCCCATTATCCCCAACGTCCCCGTTGTTGTCCCCAGTGTCCCCAGGCAGGTACCCAGGAAGGCAGAGGGTGACACTGTCCCGTTGCTCCGTGCCACCATGACGCTGATCCCGGTCTCCACGAAGGGGACAGAGAAGTCGATGACTTCCGCCCGCTCCTCGTTGATGGTCAGGGACCCGATGGCCATGTCAGCCCGGCCATGGGACACCTGGGGACAGGGGACATCCACAGGGGGAGGCCCTGATCCCATGGGGGTCCCCAGGGGCGTCCCTGTCCCCTGGGTGGGGTCTCTGTCCCTTGAGGAGGTTCCCAGGGGGGGTCCCTGTCCCATGGGATGTCCCCACGGGGGTCCCTGTCCCTTGGGTGGGGGTCCCTGTCCCTTGGGTTGTGTCCCTGTCCCTTGGGGATGTCCCCAGCGGCGTCCCCAGGGGGTGTCCCTGTCCCTTAGGTAGGGTCCCTGTCCCTTGGGGGTGTCCCCAGGGGCGTCCCTGTCCCCACGGGGGTCCCTGTCCCCTGGCTTGTGTCCCTGTCCCTTGGGGATGTCCCCAGGCGGGGTCCTTGTCCCTTGGGTGGTGTCCCTGTCTCTTGGGGGTGTCCCCAGGGGGGATCCCTGTCCCCAGGGGGGTCCCCAGGGGGGTCCCTGTCCCCTGGGTGGAGTCTCTGTCCCTTGAGGAGGTTCCCAGGGGGGGTCCCTGTCCCTTGTGTGGTGTCCCTGTCCCTTGGGGATGTCCCCAGGGGCTGTCCCTGTCCCGGGGTGTTCCCAGAAGTGTCCCCAGAGGGTGTCCCCATCCCGGGGGTGTCCCCATTCTGGGGGGTGTCCCCAGGGGGTGTCCCCATTCCGGGGTGTCCCCAGGGGGTGTCCCCAGGGGCTGTCCCTGTCCCGGGGTGTTCCCAGAGGTGTCCCCAGGAGGTGTCCCCATCCGGGGGGGTGTCCCCAGGGGGTGTTCCCGTTCCGGGGGATGTCCCCAGGGGTGTCCCCATCCGGGGGGGGTGTCCCCAGGGGGTGTCCCCATCCCGGGGGTGTCCCCAGGGGGTGTCCCCATTCGGGGGGGTGTCCCCAGGAGGTGTCCCCAGGGGGTGTCCCCATTCCAGGAGGTGTCCCCAGGGGGTGTCCCCATCCCGGGGGTGTCCCCAGGGGCTGTCCCCATTCCGGGGGGGTGTCCCCAGGGGGTGTCCCCATTCCGGGGGGTGTCCCCAGGGGGTGTCCCCATCCCGGGGGTGTCCCAGGGGGTGTCCCCATCCCAGTGGTGTCCCAGGGGGTGTCCCCATCGGGGGGTGTCCCCATTCGGGGTGTCCTCCTTGTCCCCAGGGGGTGTCCCCATTCCGGGGGTGTTCCCAGGAGGTGTCCCCATTTGGGGGGGTGTCCTGTCCCCAGGGGGTGTCCCCAGGAGGTGTCCCCAGGGAGTGTCCCCATTCCAGGTGTTCCCAGGGGGTGTCCCCATTTCGGGGGTTTGTCCCCAGGGGGTGTCCCCAGGGAGTGTCCCCATTCCAGGAGGTGTCCCCAGGGGGTGTCCCCAGGGGGTGTTCCCAGGGGGTGTTCCAGGGGGTGTCCCCATTCCAGGAGGTGTTCCCAGGGGGTGTCCCCATCCCGGAGGGTGTCCCCAGGGGGTGTCCCCATTTCGGGGGGTGTCCCCAGGGGGTGTCCCCGTCTCGGGTGGGGGTGTCCCTCACCTCCCCCACCATCCCGTTCCAGACCCCGTTGATTTTCTTCCCGTGTTTCCCGTTGGTCACCAGGTAGAGGTCGTAGGTGAAGCCCAGAGCCCGCGCCAGCCGCTTCAGGATGTCGATGCAGAAGCCTTTGCAGCAGCGCTTCTCAAAGGGGGGGGGGTCCAGGGGGGGGCTGGGGACACAGCGGGGGCCTTGGGGACAGCCCCCGGGGGGAGGGGACAGCCCCGAGGGGAGGGCGGGGGGGACAGAGACCCGGGGGAGGGGGGAAAAAGGGGGAGATGGGGGGGAAAAGGGGGAGAAGGGGGGGCAGGAGGGGACATCCCCCGGGGGGGAGGGGACAGCTTCAAGGGGAAGGGGGGGAAAGGGGAGGAAAAGGGGGGGAAGGGGGGGGACAGCCCCGAGGGAGGGGGGGAAAAGGGGGGGATGGGGGGGGATGGGGGGGGACAGTCCCCGGGGGGATAAGGGGAAAAGGGGGGGCAGGAGGGGACATCCCCCGGGGGGAGGGGGAAAAAAGGGGGGGAAGTGGAGGGGACAGCCCCGAAGGGAGGAGGGGGACAGACCCAGGGGAGGGGGGGGAAAGGGGGGAATTGGGGGGGACAGTCCCGGGGGGGATGGGGGGAAAAGGGGGAGAAGGGGGGGCAGGAGGGGACATCCCCCGGGGGGAGGGGACAGCTTCAAGGGGAGGGGGGGAAAGGGCGGGACAGCCCCGAGGGGAGGGCGGGGGGGACAGAGACCCGGGGGAGGGGGACATCCCCGAAGCATTGGGGACATCCCCCGGGGGGGAGGGGACAACCCCGAGGGGAGGGGGGGGAAAGGGGAGGAAAAGGGGGGGAAGGGGAGGGACAGCCCCGAGGGAGGGGGCGGGAAGGGGGGGAAGGGGGGGGACAGTCCCCGGGGGGATGGGGGGAAAAGGGGGAGAAGGGGGGGCAGGAGGGGACATCCCCCGGGGGGAGGGGGAAAAAAGGGGGGGAAGGGGAGGGGGACAGCCCCGAGGGGAGGGGGGGACAGAGCCGGGGGAGGGGGGGGAAAGGGGGGAATTGGGGGGGACAGTCCCGGGGGGGATGGGGGGAAAAGGGGGGGAAGGGGACATCCCCCGGGGGGAGGGGACAGCACCGGGGGAGGGGAAGTGGAGGGGACAGCCCCGAAGGGAGGAGGACAGACCCAGGGGGACATCCCCGAAGCATTGGGGACATCCCCCGGGGGGGAGGGGAGAGCCCCGAGGGCAGGGGACAGACCATGTGCCCCCCCCCCCAGCGGTGTCCCCGTGTCCCCCCCATGTCCCCTGTGTGCCTCACGTCCCCATGCCCCCCCCTACGATGTCCCCATGTCCTTCCCATGTCCCCTCCCTGTCCCCCCCATGTCCCTCATGTCCCCCCCATGTCCTCCCTACGAGGTCCCCATGTCCCCCACACGTCCCCCCCCGTGTCCCTTCCGTGTCCCCACACGATGTCCCCATGTCCCCCCCATGTCCCCCTATATTCCCCTGTCCCCATGTCCCCCCATGCCCCCCCCATGTCCCCCCATCTCCCTCCCATGTCCCCCCCTGTCCCCATATCCCCCCCTTGTCCCCTCCATGTCCCCCTCACAACGTCCCCCATGCCCCCCCATGTCCCCCTCCTGTCCCCATATCCCCACCATGCCCCCCCCATGTCCCCTTCATGTCCCCCCCACGATGTCCCCATGTCCCCCCCGTGTCCCTCCCATGTCCCCCTCCTGTCCCCATATCCTCCCCATGCCCCCCCCGTCTCCCCCCCCGTCCCTCCCCTGTCCCCATGTCCCCCCCGTGTCCCCTCCATGTCCCCCCCACGACGTCCCCCATGCCCCCCCATGTCCCCCTCCTGTCCCCATATCCCCCCCATGCCCCCCCCATGTCCCCCCATGTCCCCCCCCGTCCCCATATCCTCCCCATGCCCCCCCCTCTCCCCATGTCCCCGATGTCCCCATGTCCCCCCATGCCCCCATGTCCCCTCCATGTCCCCCCCACCATGTCCCCATGTCCCCCCATGTCCCCCATCTCCCTCCCATGTCCCCCCTGTCCCCATGTCCCCCTTGTCCCCCCATGTCCCCCGTGTCCCCCTGTCCCTCATGCCCTCCATGTCCCCCATGTCCCCCCTTGTCCCCATATCCCCCCATGTCTCCCCTGTCCCCATATCCCCCATGTCCTCCATGTCCCAATGTCCCCCGTGTCCCCCTCATGTCCCCATGTCCCCCTATATCCCCCCATGCCCCCACTGTCCCCATGCCCCCCATGCCCCCCCTCTCCCCCGCTGTCCCCATGTCCCCCCATGTCCCCCCATGTCCCCCGTGTCCCCCATGTCCCTCATGCCCTCCATGTCCCCCCATTTCCCCTGGTCCCCCCATGTCCCCCATATCCCCCCCATGTCTCCCCTGTCCCCATATCCCCCATGTCCTCCATGTCCCAATGTCCCCCGTGTCCCCATGTCCCCCCATGTCCCCCTGTCCCCATATCCCCCCATGCCCCCCTGTCCCCCCCCATGTCCCCCATGTCCCCATGTCCCCCATGTCCCCCCATGTCCCCCCATGTCCCCCCCGTCCCCATGTCCCCCCATGTCCCCCCTGTCCCCCATGTCCCCCCCACCATGTCCCCATGTCCCCCCCATGTCCCCCCATGTCCCCCCATGTCCCCCATGTCCTTCCCCATGTCCCCTCCATGTCCCCCAATGTCCCCATGTCCCCCATGTCCCCCCATGTCCCCATGTCCCCATGTCCCCCATGTCCCCCCTGTCCCCATGTCCCCCATGTCCCCATGTCCCCCCTGTCCCCATATCCCCCCATGTCCCCTCATGTCCCCCCCACGATGTCCCCATATCCCCCATGTCCCCTCCATGCCCCCCCCACCATGTCCCCAAGTGCCCCCCGTGTCCCCCCCCGTGTCCCCTCGGTGTCCCCACCCCTGGGTGCGGTTGAGCTGCCTCCGGCAGGGCACCGAGTCCCTGATGCAGGTGCCGGTGGCCGGATCGGGCCCCTCGACGATGACAAAGGGACGTTCCTCCAGGGTGGCCACACGCAGGTGACGCCCGCCCTCCACGGGCTGCAGGAACCTCCCGTAGCGAGACCACAGGGGGTACTTCAGCCTCAGGACCCCCCGCTGCCAGCTGCCCACCTGGGGACACCGGGGGGACATCTTGGGGACATCCTGGGGACACCTCCAGACCTTGGGGACAACCCTAACGGGGCTTGGGACAACCCCGTGGTGTCCCCAGGATCCACCTGGAATGGGGTCTGGACCCACAGAACCTCCTGCTGCCCCCTCCCCATCTGGGGACACTGTGGGGACATCTTGGGGACATCCTGGGGACACCTCCAGACCTTGGGGACAACCCTGACGGGGCTAGGGACAACCCCGTGGTGTCCCCAGGATCCACTTGGAGTAGTGGTTCTGGACCCATAAAACCACTCTGGACCCATAGAACCTCCTGCTGCCCCCTGCCCATCTGGGGACACCGTGGGGACATCTTGGGGACACCCTGGGACACCTCCAGACCTTGGGGACAACCTTTGGGACACTCTCGTGGCACTGGGACAACCCCATGGTGTCCCCAGGAACCACCTGGAATGGAGTCTGGACCCATAGAACCTCCTGCTGCCCCCTCCCCACCTGGGGACACTGTGGGGACATCTTGGGGACACCCTGGGACACCTCCAGACCTTGGGGACAACCTTTGGGACACCCTCGTGGCACTGGGGACAACCCCGTGGTGTCCCCAGGATCCACCTGGAATGGAGTCTGGACCCATAGAACCTCCTGCTGCCCCCTCCCCACCTGGGGACACTGTGGGGACACCGTGGGGACACCCTGGGGACACCTCCAGACCTTGGGGACAACCTCTGGGACACCCTCGTGGCACTGGGGACAACCCCGTGGTGTCCCCAGGATCCACCTGGAATGGAGTCTGGACCCACAGAACCTCCTGCTGCCCCCTCCCCACCTGGGGACACTGTGGGGACACCGTGGGGACATCCTGGGGACACCTCCAGACCTTGGGGACAACCCTGACGGGGCTTGGGACAACCCCGTGGTGTCCCCAGGAACCACCTGGAATGGGGTCTGGACCCACAGAACCTCCTGCTGCCCCCTACCCATCGGGGACACTGTGGGGACACCGTGGGGACATCTTGGGGACATCCTGGGGACATCTTGGGGACATCCTGGGGACACCTTAATACCCTGGGGACACCTCCAGACCTTGGGGACAACCTCTGGGACACCCTCGTGGCACTGGGGACAACCCCGTGGTGTCCCCAGGAACCACCTGGGAAGGGGCCTGGAGCTTGGGGACACCACCAGGGAGTGGCAGGGGGTGGCGAGGGGGGAGGGGACACCTGGGGGACAGATCCCTGTCCCCAGGGGGGGGGAGGGGACACCTTGGGGACACTGACCACCTCCCAGCGCCGCTCCTTGGTGAGGGAGATGACGACGAGGGAGGGGTTGATGAGGTACCCGTCCTCGTTGAAGGAGAAATCCTTCTGGCCCCAAGTGATGTTCATGAAGTACCTGGGGGTGGGGACGTGCCACCAATGTCACCTGACTGTCCCCAACCCCCCCCCAGGGCCACCCGACCACCCCCACCCATCGTTAGACCCAACCCAACAAACCCAACCCAACCCAACCCATCTCTAGAGCCACCCAACTGTCCCCACCCATCTTTAGACCCAACTCAACCATCCCAACCCCACCCAAACCACCTCCAGGGTCACCCAACTGTCCCCACCCCCCTCCAGGGTCACCCAACCACCCCCACCCATCTTTAGACCCAACCCAACCAACCTCACCTCACCCAAACCATCTCTAGAGCCACCCAACTGTCCCCACCCATCTTTAGACCCAACCCAACCATCCCAACCCCACCCAAACCACCTCCAGGGTCACCCAACTGTCCCCAGCTGTCCCCAAGCCGCCCCAGGGCCACCCGACCACCCCCACCCATCGTTAGACCCAACCCAACAAACCCAACCCAACCCATCTCTAGAGCCACCCAACTGTCCCCACCCATCTTTAGACCCAACCCAACCATCCCAACCCCACCCAAACCACCTCCAGGGTCACCCAACTGTCCCCAACTGTCCCCAACCCCCCCAGGGCCACCCAACCACCCCCACCCATTGTTAGACCCAACCCAACCAACTCAACCCCACCCCACCCCACCCAAACCATCTCTAGAGCCACCCAACTGTCCCCAGTCATCCCAAGACCCAACCCAACTGTCCCCAACCTCATCCCATCCCCCCCCAGGGCCACCCAAATGTCCCAAACCACCTCTACACCCAAGCCAACCCCACCCAACTCAACTCCAGGGTCACCCAACTGTCCCCAGCTGTCCCCAACCCCCCTCCAGGGTCACCCAACCACCCCCACCCATCTTTAGACCCAACCCAACCAACCCCACGCCACCCAAACCATCTCTGGAGTCACCCAACTGTCCCCACCCATCTTTAGACCCAACCCAACGGTCCCCAACCTCATCCCAACCCCCCCCCAGGGCCACCCAACTGTCCCCAAACCCACCCAACCACCTCCCAGGGCCACCCAACTGTCCCCAACCCCTCCCAGGGCCACCCAAATGTCCCAAACCACCTCTACACCCAAGCCAACCCCACCCAACCCCCACCCAGGGCCACCCAACTGTCCCCACTCATCTTTAGACCCAACCCAACCATCCCCACCCACCTCTACACCCAACCCAACCCCACCCAAACCACATCAAGGGTCACCCAAGTGTTCCCACCCATCTTTACACCCAACCCAACCATCCCAACCCCACCCAAACCATCTCTAGAGCCACCCAACTGTCCCCAACCACCTCTACACCCAACCCAACCATCTCAAGACCCAACCCAACCCCTCCTTACACCCAACCCAACCTCCCCACCCATCTCTACACCCAACCCAACTTTCCCTACACCCAACCCAGCACCCCCACCCATCTCTAAACCAACCCAACCCCTCCCTACACCCAACCCAGCCCCCCCCAACCACCTCTACACCCAACCCAACCATCTCAAGACCCTACCCAGCCCCCCCACCCATCTCTCCACCCAACCCAACCTCCCCCACCCATCTCTCCACCCAACCCAACCTCCCCCACCCATCTCTAAACCAACCCAACCCCTCCCTACACCCAACCCAGCCCCCCCAACCACCTCTACACCCAACCCAACCATCTCAAGACCCTACCCAGCCCCCCCACCCATCTCTCCACCCAACCCAACCTCCCCCACCCATCTCTAAACCAACCCAACCCCTCCATACACCCAACCCAGCCCCCCCACCCATCTCTCCACCCAACCCAACCCCTCCTTACACCCAACCCAACCCCCCCCACACCCATCCCTACCCCAACCACCTCTCCCCAGCCGTGGGGTTGGGTGCTGCTCTCACCGTTGGAGGTTCTCGTTGACCTGGGTGACGTTGGGTGCCCGGCAGTCGTTGTTGAACTCGGGGATGAAGCCGTAGTCCCTCAGCAGAGCCTCCGCCCCCTTGGCCACGATGGCCACCCCGTTGTGCACCCGGTGCTGGAGGTCGTCCCTCCACCCCGCCGAGAGGACGGCGAAGAGCCCGGCGGGGAGGTGCTCGGGCAGCTGCTCGCTGCCCCCCAAGTTGGGTCCCACCACGAACCAGACGTAACCCGGCCCGGCCAATCCCGCCTCCCGGGCAGCCCGGAAAATGGCGTCGGCCTCGTCCCGCGAGCAGTAGAGGAGTCGGATCTGGGCTTGGACTTCCCGGAGCTGCCGACCCAAGAGGCGGGTTCCTTGGGGGTCTTCGGTCAAGTTGAGGGTCAGGACCCCCCGGTGCTCCCAGCCAATGAAGCTGCTGTCGGTCAGGACCTCCACGTAGTCAACGAAGTCCTCGTAGCCCGGGAAGAGGGTGGTGACGACGGCGAAGGCCGTCCAATCGTACTCCTCCAGCACCTCGAAGATCACCTGGAGCTGCTGCTCGGTGGAGGAACCCAACTGGAGGAAGGTGGAGCCCTTCTCCTGGAGTGGGGGGGACAGCGAGGGGGAGGTTGGGGGGTGGAGTTGGGTGGCTCTAGAGGTGGTTGGGTTGAGTTCAGAGATGGTTGAGGTTGGGTTGAGGGCAGTTGGGTGGCTCCAGATGTTGTTGGGATGGGGTTGAGGACACTTGGGTTGGGTCTTGAGATGGTTGGGTTGAGTGCAGAGGTGGTTGAGGTTGGGTTGAAGTGTGTTGGGTGGCTCTAGAGATGGTTGAGGATCGGTTGGAGGTTGGTTGGGTGATCCTAGAGATGGCTGGGGACAATTGGGTGGCCCTAGAGATGGCTGAGGTTGGGTTGAAGACAGTTGGGTGGCTCCAGATGTGGTTGGGATGGGGTTGATGACACTTGGGTTGGGTCTTGAGATGGTTGGGTTGAGTGCAGAGGTGGCTGAGGTTGGGTTGAGGAGAGTTGGGTGGCCCCAGATGAGGTCTGGGTTGGGTTGGGGCCATTTTGGTGGCTCTCGAGATGGTTTGGGTTGGGTTGGAGGTTGGTTGGGTGGCCCTAGAGATGGCTGGGGACAGTTGGGTGATCCTAGAGGTGGCTGAGGTTGGGTTGGGGCCATTTTGATGGATCTTGAGGTGGTTGGGATGGGGTTGGGGAGAGTTGGGTGTCCCTAGAGATGGTTGAGGTTGGGTTGGAGGTTGGTTGGGTGTCCCTAGAGATGGTTGGGGACAGTTGGGTGGCTCCAGACATGGTTGGGATGGGGTTAGGGACAGTTGGGTTGGGTCTTGAGATGGTTGAGGTTGGGTTGGAGATTGGTTGGGTGGCCCCAGATGAGGTTTGGGCTGGGCTGGGGCCATTTTGGTGTCCCTAGAGATGGTTGGGGACAGTTGGGTGATCCTAGAGGTGGCTGAGGTTGGGTTGGAGCCATTTTGATGGATCTTGAGGTGGTTGGGACAGGGTTGGAGCCATTTTGGTGTCCCTAGAGATGGATTAGGTTGGCTTGGGGCCATTTTGGTGTCCCTAGAGATGGTTGAGACAGTTGGGTGATCCTAGTGACGGCTGAGGTTGGGTTGGGGCCATTTTGATGGATCTTGAGGTGGTTGGGGCCATTTTGGTGTCCCTAGAGATGGACTAGGTTGGGTTGGAGGTTCTTTGGGTGTCCCTAGAGACACTCGGGGACCACGGGGCCCCTTCCCTCCCACCCCCCCCGCTCGTCCCCACCTTGGGGGTGAGGACGATGGCGGCGCCGCCGTTGACGCCGACGATGGGGACGGAGGTTTGGGCGGAGATGAAGTCGAGGAGCTGGGCCACGGCCTGGGAGCGGCTGTCGTCCTCGAAGACGACGCCGTGGATGGGGAGGGAGGAGAGGAGGTCGCAGAGGCGGACGATGAGGCTCCGGGGGTTGGTGTCGTTGAGGACCAAGGCCACGGGGTTGACTTCCAGCTCGGAAAAATTCCGGAAGGCGGCGGGGGAGAGGCGAGGACCGGAAGGGCCGTAGGAGGCCCCGCTGAGCACCACGGCCACGTTCAGCGCCCGCCGTCCCCCCGGGGGTCCCGGTGCCAGGAAGGGACTGGCGCAAGCCAAGGCCAAAGCGAAGAGCATCCTGCCGGGGGGCACCGGGGTCATGGTGCCGAGGCCTGGGGGAGGGTGGAGCCATCAACCTGGGGACACCACGGAGCCACCGGGGGCCACCAGGGGCCACCAGGAGTCACCGGGGGCCAACAGAACCCAACAAAACTCAACAGAACTCAATAGAACCCAACAGAACCCAACAAAACTCAATAGAACCAAACCAGGAGCCACCAAGGGGCACCAGGAGTCACCAGGAGCCAACAGAACCCAACAGAACTCAACAGAACCCAACCAGGAGCCACCAGGGGGCAGTAGGAGTCACCAGGGGCAACCAGGAGTCACCAGGAGCCAACAGAACCCAACAAAACTCAACAGAACTCAACAGAACTCAACAGAACCCAACAGAACCCAACAAAACTCAATAGAACCCAACCAGGAGCCACCAAGGGCCACCAGGAGTCACCGGGAGCCAACAGAACCCAACAGAACTCAACAGAACCCAACAGAACCCAACCAGGAGCCACCAGGGGGCAGTAGGAGTCACCAGGAGCCAAGGGAACCCAACAAAACTCAACAGAACCCAACAGAACCCAACAGAACTCAACAGAACCCAACCAGGAGCCACCAGGGGGCAGTAGGAGTCACCAGGGGCCACCAGGAGTCACCAGGAGCCAACAGAACCCAACGAAACTCAATAGAACCCAACAGAGCTCAGCAGAACCCAACAGAACCCAACCAGGAGCCATCAGGGGGCAGTAGGAGTCACCAGGAATCAACAGAACCCAACAGAACCCAACCAGGAGCCACCAAGGGCCACCAAGGGCCACCAAGGGCCACCAGGGTCCACCAGGAACCAACAGAACTCAACAAAACCCAACAGAACCCAACCAGGAGCCACCAAGGTCCACCAAAGGCCACCAGGAACCACCAGGGGCCACCAGGAACCAATAGAACCCAAGCAGGAGTCACCAAGACCCACCAGGAGTCACCAGGGGCCACCAGTGCTCACCAGTGCTCACCAGTGCTCACCAGTAACCAACAGAACCCAACCAGGAGCCACCAGTCACTGAGGGGGGGGGGACAATGGGGACAGGGGGGGACAGGAGGGGGACAACGCCACGTCACCTCCTGGGGACACAGCTGTGTCACGGTCCCCGTGCTGGCAGGGGACAATCTGGTGCCAAGCCCGCGGGTGACAAAGCTGTGTCACCGTCACCATGGCAACAGGGGACAGTCCCGGGGCCCTGCCACCACCCCAGCGGGTGACAAAGCCACCACCACGTCGGGCGGGTGACAACCCCGCGGTGTCCCCAGCCCCGTGTCGCCGTCGCCATGGTGACAAGGGACAAAGCCATCACGTTGTCCCCTCTCGGGAGGGAGGGGACACAAAGCCACGTCCCTGTCCCCAGAGTGACAAGGGACAACCCCGTGTCGATGTCACTGTCACCATGGTGACAGGGGGGACAAACCTGGGTCACTGTCCCCTCCCTCCTGTGTCACTGTCATGTGTGTGTCCCCCCTGCCCTGGGACCCCTCCAGTGGCTCCCCCCAATGTCCCCAATGTCCCCCCAATGTCCCCAATGTCCCCCCAATGTCCCCAATGTCCCCAATGTCCCCCCAACGTCCCCAACGTCCCCAATGTCCCCATTGTCCCCAATGCCCCGAACGTCCCCATTGCACCCAATGTCTCCCCCCGTGTCCCCACTGTCCCCAACCCCCCCAATGTCCCCAACCCCCCAGTGTCCCCATTGTCCCCAACGCCCCCAATGTCCCCAAACCCCCCAAGCCCCCCCCAATGTCCCCAATACCCCCATCCCCCCCAATGTCCCCCTGTGCCCCCAATGTCCTCAATGTCCCCCCCATGTCCCCCATGTCCCCAACCCCCCCCATGTCCCCAATGTCCCCCATGTCCCCATGTCCCCCCTCAACCTCCCCAGCCCCCCCAATGTCCCCCCCATGTCCCCCATGTCCCCAACCCCCTCAACCTCCCCAATGTCCCCAATGTCCCCCCCATGTCCCCAATGTCCCCAACTCCCCCATGTCCCCAACCCCTCAACCTCCCCAACCCCCCAATGTCCCCCCCATGTCCCCAATGTCCCCAATGTCCCCCCCATGTCCCCAATGTCCCCAACCCCCCATGTCCCCAATGTCCCCAATCCCCCATGTCCCCATGTCCCCAACCCCCATGTCCCATGTCTCCCCCATGTCCCCCATGTCCCCAACCCCCTCAACCTCCCCATCCCCCAATGTCCCCCCATGTCCCCAATGTCCCAACCCCCATGTCCCCAATGTCCCCAACTCCCCCATGTCTTATCACAATGTCCCCATCATGCAATGTCACAACCTCCTCATGTCCCCAAGTATGCAATGTCCCCCATGTGTCCCCATGTCCCCAACTCCTCAACCTCCCCAACCCCCAATGTCCCCCATGTCCTGATGTCCCCAACCCCCATGTCCCCCATGTCCCCAACCCCCCATGCAATGTCAATGTCCCCCCCATGTCCCCCATGTCCCCAATGTCCCCCCCATGTCCCCAATGTCCCCAACTCCCCCCATGTCCCCAACCCCCTCAACCTCCCCAACCCCCCCAATGTCCCCCCCATGTCCCCAATGTCCCCAACCCCCCCAATGTCCCCAATGTCCCCCCAGGTCCTACCTGGCCCGTGCTGTTCCCGGGGGGGTTCTGCTTCATCTCGGCGGGGGGGGGGGGGGGGGGGTGGGGGGAAGGGGGGGGGCAGTGGTGACAAGGGGGGTGGGGACAATGACACCGGGGGGGGGGGGGATTTGGGGACACAGGGACAGCCCCGAGGGGGGGACAAAGATCTGGGGGTGGGGTGGGGGGCGATGCGGAGGCACCTGGGGAGGGGTGAAAGGAGGGTGAGGGACCCCCCCCAAATGGGACCCGGACCCCCCCCAGGCACCCACGACCCTCCCAGAGCCCCCCCACCCCCAGTCGGTTCCATCCCAGTGCTCCCCAGTCCCCTCCCAGTTCCCTCCAGTTCCTCTCCAGTCCCTCAGCGTTTCCCCCCAGTCCCCCCCAGAGCCCCCCCCCAGTTCCTCCCCATTACCTCCAGCTGGCTCCCAGTCCCTCCCAGTGCCCTCCCAGTCTCCTACAGTCTCCCCCAGAGCTCCTCAGTCCCTCCCCATTACCCCAAGCTGACTCCCAGTCCCCCCAGTACCTCCCAGTCCACCTCCAGTCCCCCGCACTTCCCCCTTCCGACTCCCCCTAACCCTCCAGCTGTCACCCAGTCCCTCCCAGTCCTCCCAGTCCCCCCACAGTCCCTCCCACTTCCCCCCTCGAGCTCCTCTCGACCCCCCAGTCCTCCCCAGTCCCCCCAGTCCTTCCCAGTCCCTCCCCATTACCCCCAGCTGTCTCCCAGTCCCCTCCAGTCCTCCCAGTCCTTCCCAGTCATCCCACAGTCCCCCCCACTTCTCCCCTCCGGCTCCTCTCGACCTCCCAGTCCTCCCCAGTTCCCCCAGTCCCTCCCAGTCCCCCCCACTTCCCGCCTCTGGCTCCCCCCGACCCCCAGCTGTCTCTCAGTCCCCCCAGTCCCTCCCAGTCCCCCCCAGTCCTTCCCAGTCCCCCCACAGTCCCCCTCAGTTCCGCCCCCCAAGCCTCTCCAACCCCCCAGTCCCTCCCAGTCCCTCCCAGTGCCCCCCAGTCCCTCCCCATTACCCTCAGTTGTCTCCCAGTGCCCTCCAGTCCTCCCAGTCCCTCCCAGTCCCCCCACAGTCCCCCCCACTTTCCCCGTACAGCTCCCCCCGACCCCCCAGATGTCTCTCAGTCCCCCCCAGTCCCTCCCAGTCCCTCCCAGTCCTCCCCACTTTCCCCCTCTGGCTCTCCCCGACCCCCCAGTCTTTCCCAGTGCCCTCCAGTGCCCCCCAGTCCCCCCAGTCCCCCCAGTCTTCCCAGTCCCCCAACAGTCGCCCTCAGTTCCACCTCCTGACACTCCCCGACCCCCCAGTCCCTCCCAGTCCCCCCCAGTTTCTCTCAGTGCCCCCCAGTCCCTCCCCATTACCCCCAGTTGTCTCCCAGTCCCCCCCAGTCCCCCCCACTTCCCCCCTCCAGCTCCCCCCGACCCCTCAGTCCTTCCCAGTCCCCCCCAGTCCCCCCCAGTCCCTCCCAGTGCCCTCCAGTCCCCCCCACTTCCCCCCTCCGGCTCCCCCGACCCCCAGTCCTTCCCAGTCCCCCAGTCCTCCCATCCCCAGTCCCACTCCCCTCCCGGTCCCCTCCCAGTCCCCCAGTCCCTCCCAGTACCCCAGTCCCCCACTTCCCCCCTCAGCTCCCCCCGACCCCCCAGTCCTTCCCAGTCCCCCCCAGTCCCTCCCAGTGCCCTCCAGTCCCCCCTACTTCCCCCCTCAGGCTCCCCCCGACCCCCCAGTCCTTCCCAGTCCCCCCCAGTCCCTCCCAGTGCCCCCCAGTCCCCCCCACTTCCCCCCTCCGGCTCCCCCCGACCCCTCAGTCCTTCCCAGTCTCCCCCAGTCCCTCCCAGTCCCTCCCAGTGCCCCCCAGTCCCACCCACTTCCCCCTCCAGCTCCCCCCGACCTCTCAGTCCTTCCCAGTCCCCCCCAGTCCCTCCCAGTGCCCTCCAGTCCCCCCCACTTCCCCCCTACAGCTCCCTCCGACCCCTCAGTCCTTCCCAGTGCCCCCCAGTCCCTCCCAGTGCCCTCAGTCCCCCCACTTCCCCCTCCAGCTCCCCCCGACCCTCTCAGTCCTTCCCAGTCCCCCAGTCCCCCAGTCCTCCCAGTGCCCTCCAGTCCCCCACTTCCCCTCCAGCTCCTCCGACCCTCAGTCCTTCCCAGTGCCCCCAGTCCCTCCCAGTGCCCTCCAGTCCCCCTACTTCCCCCTCAGGCTCCCCCGACCCCCAGTCCTTCCCAGTCCTCCCAGTGCCCCAGTCCCCCCCACTTCCCCCCTCCAGCTCCCCCCAACCCCCCAGTCCTTCCCAGTCCCCCCCAGTCCCTCCCAGTGCCCTCCAGTCCCCCCTACTTCCCCCCTCAGGCTCCCCCCCGACCCCTCAGTCCTTCCCAGTGCCCGCCAGTCCCTCCCAGTGCCCCCCAGTCCCTCCCAGTCCCGCAGCGCCGCTGGCTCCGCTCTCTGCATACAGATGAGGGGCGGCGGCCGCGGGGGATGGGGCGGGGGGGGAAGGGACCGAGGATGGAGGGGGGGCTGTCCCCTTGTCCCCCTGCCTGTCCCCTTGTCCCCCTGGCTGTCCCCTTGTCCCCCCGCTTGTCCCCTCTGTCCCTCTGTCTGTCCCCGATTGTCCCCCTGGCTGTCCCCCCCCCTCCCCGTCTGTCTGTCCCTCCCTGTGTCTGGCTGTCCCCCCCCCATTGTCCCCCTGTCTGGCTGTCCCCCCCCCGTCCCTCCTTGTCCCCCTGTCTGTCCCCATCTGTCCCCCTGTCTGTCCCCATCTGTCCCCCTGTCTGTCTGTCCCCCTCCGTCTGTCCCCGCCATCCCCCCCCCGCCGTGTCCGTCTGTCCCTGTCTGGGTCCGTGTCCTCCTCTCTGTCCCTCTGTCTGTCCCTGTCTGTCCCCCGTCTGTCCCCCCCCTGTCCCCCCCATCCCTTCTGTCCCCCCTCTCCCCCTCTGCCCCCCTGTCCTCTGTCCCCCCATGTCCCCCCTGTCCCCTCCCCCCCATGTCCCCCCTGTCCCCTCTGTCCCCCCCTTTCTCCCCCCGTCCCCTCTGTCCCCCTGTCTGTCTCCCCTGTCCCCCCCATGTCCCCCCCATCTCCTCTGTCTCCCCCTGTCCCCTGTGTCCCCCCCTGTCCCCCCATGTCCCCCCTCTCTCTGTCTCCCCCTGTCCCCTGTGCCCCATGTCCCCTCTGTCCCCCATGTCCCCCATGTCCCTCTGTCCCCCATGTCCCCATGTCCCCTCTGTCCCCCCATGCCCCGTTCCTCTGTCCCCTGTCCCCTTGTCCCCCCATGTCCCCCCCTGTCCCCCATGTCCCCTCTGTCCCCCCCTTTCCCCCCCCGTCCCTCTGTCCCCATGTCCCCCTGTCTGTTCCCCTGTCTGTCTCCCCTGTCCCCCCCTGTCCCCCCCGTCCCCCCATCCCCCCGTGTCCCCCTGTCTGTCTCCCCTGTCTGTCCCCCCCTGTCCCCCCCGTCCCCGTGTCCCCCTGTCTGTCCCCCCCCCGTCCCCCTCTGCCCCCCGTCTGTCCCCCTGTATTCCCCTGTCCCCCTCTGCCCCCCCGTCTCCTCTGTCCCCTGTCCCCCCTGCCCCCCGTCCCCCATCTCCCCCCGTCCCCGTTGTCCCCCTGTCTGTCCCCCCCGGCCCCCCTTTGTCCCCCCCTGTCCCCCCCTGCCCCCCATTGTCCCCCCCTGTCCCCCCTTCCCCCCTTTGTCCCCCCGTCCTCCCCCGTCCCCTCTGTCCCCCCCTCTCCCTGCTCGGGGGTCTCTGGGGATGTCGGGGGGGGGGTCCCCAGGAGCGTTGGGGGGTGTGGGGGGTGGGGGTCAGGGTGCTGCGGGATCCAGGGGGGGTCCCTGGGTTGGGGGGCTCTGGGTTGGGGTCCCTGGGGGGGGCGGGGATTTGGGGGTCCCTGGGGGGGGATTTGGGGGTCCCGGGGTTGGGGTTGGGTGGGGGGGATCTTGGGGGGTTCTGGGTGGGGGTTGGGGGGTCCCGGGGTGGGGGTTGGGGGGTCCCTGGGGGGGTCTTTGGGGGTCGTCCCCCCCCCTCACCTCTCACGCTCCCACCGGCGGTCACTGGGACACGGGCAGCGCCGCAGGCCACGCCCCCTCCGCAGAGGCCACGCCCTCTCCGCAATAGCCACGCCTCCTCCGCATTAACCACGCCCCCTCCGCATTAACCACGCCCCCTCCGCATAGACCACGCCCCTCCGCATTAGCCACGCCCCATCCACAAAGGCAACGCCCCCCTCCGCATAGACCACGCCCCCTGGGCATTAACCACGCCCCTCCGCAGAGGCCACGCCCTCTCCACACTAACCACGCCCCCTCCGCACGGACCACGCCCCTCCGTATTAACCACGCCCCTTCTCATAGACCACGCCTCCTCCGCATTAACCACGCCCCCCGAGACCACGCCTCCTTCGCATTAACCACGCCCATCGAATGCCCCGCCCCCTCAAGAGGTCACGCCCCATCTCGCTGCCACGCCCTCTCAGAAGCCCCGCCCCCTGATGCATTGGCCACGCCCCCATCTTCAAGCCCCGCCCCTTGGGAACCTCCCGGGACCCCCAAAGGCTCTGGGAGAGGGGGGGGGGCTGTGATTGGCCCCATTGCTCGTCCTGTGACGTCATCGGTGACGTCATCAGTGACATCATCAGTGGTGGGCGGGGCAGTGTCACCTGAGGGGGACATTGTGTGGGGGGACGACAAAGGAGGGCGGGGCCCGTTGAGCTCTTGGGGTTTATTGTGCTGATGACGTCATCACCCGGAGCAGTGACGTCACGAGGGGGCGGGGGGGAAGACGCTGACGTCACAGGGGTCGTGGTGATGATGACGTCAGCGGAGTGACGTCAGAGGGGGGCGGGGGGAGGCGGTGTCCGCGGTGACGTCACCGGTGACGTCATCGACCGCGCCGGCCTTGCTGATGACGTCATCGCCCACGCCGCCGCCGTTGGTGATGTCATCACCCGCGCTGACGTCACCAGTGACGTCATCGCCCGCGTCGGCCTTGCTGATGACGTCATTGGTCCCGCCGCTCTTGGCGATGACGTCACCGGCCACGCGTATGACATCACCGGCCATCTCGTTGATGACGTCATCATCCAACGCCGCTCTTGGCGATGACATCACCGGCCCCGCCGATGACGTCACCGCTTCGCGCCGGTCCCCTCGGTGACGTCACCGCCGCGGTCCCGGCGGCCGGGGGTGGGGGGAGGGGAGCGGGGTGGGGGGTGTGACGTCACGTCTGACGTCATCTCCCCGCGGCGGTGACGTCACTCCCGCAGGCGCAGGCGGGTGTAGATGACGCCACAGAGCAGCGTCAGCCCCGCCCCCCCCCCCGCCAGCCCCGGGCAGCGCCCAACGTGGGTCCCGGGGGGGGCCCCGCCCCCCGCAAGCCCCGCCCCCAGCAGCGCGAGCAGACCTGGGCGGGTCGGAACCGGAACCGAGGGTTCGGAAGGGTTCGGAACCGGACCCGAGGGTTTGGGAAGGGTTGAGGGGGTTCGGGAGGGGAAACTGAGGCAGGGGAAAGGGACCCGAGGGCTCGGGAGGGTTCGGAACCGGAACCGGGGGTTTGGGAGGGGTTCGGGGGTTCGGGAGGGGTTCGGAACCGGAACCGGGGGTTTGGGAGGGGTTCGGGGGTTCGGGAGGGGTTCGGAACCGGACCCGAGGGTTCGGGAGTTCGGGAGGGGAAACTGAGGCAGGGGAAAGGGACCCGGGGGTTCGGGGCTTGGGAATCGGAACCGGGGGTTCGGGAGGGTTCGGAACCGGACCCGAGGGTTCGGGAGTTCAGGAGGGGAAACTGAGGCAGGGGAACGGGACCCGGGGGTTCGGGGTAGGGAATCAGAACCAGGGGTTCGGGAGGGATTCGGAACCGGAACCGGGGGTTCGGGAGGGGTTGAGGGGTTCGGGGGTTCGGGAGGGGAAACTGAGGCAGGGGGAGGGGACCCAGGGGTTCGGGAGGGTTCGGAACCGGCGGTTCGGGGAGGTTCGGATCCAGAACCGGAACCGGAAGTGTGTGGGGGGGGGGTCAGGGGTTGGGGAAGGGAAACTGAGGCAGGGGGAGGGAACTCGGGGGTTGGGGAGGGGTTAGGGGTTCGGTACCGGTTCGGGGGGGTTCGGTACCGGTTCGGGGGGGTTCGGGTCACTCACCCGCCAGCACCTGGGCCCCCCCCGCCCCCCGGGGGGTCCCGCGGGGCCAAAGCAGCAGAAGGAGCCCCAGGGCGGAGAGGGGGGGGGCAGCGACCAGGAGGGTTCGGCCCAACAGAACCAGCGCTGGGGACAGGGGGAGGGCTGACCCAGAGACCCGGAACCGGAACCAGAACCAGACCCAGGTCTGGACCCACCCAGCCAGAACCACACCCGGACCCAGATCTGGACCCCCCTATCCAGAACCACACCCGGAGCCACATCCAGAACCAGAACCAGACCAAATCTGGGCCCAAATCTGGACCCACCCATCCAGAACCAGATCTGGACTCAGATCCAGACCCACATGTCCAGAACCATGCACAGAACCACATCTGGACCCAGACCCAGAACCAAATCTGGACCCACACATCCAGAACCACATCTGGGACCCAGATCCAGAACCGTACCCGGAACCACACCCAGTCCAAATCTGGGCCCAGATCTGGACCCACACACCCAGAACCACATCCGGAACCACATCTGGACCCACACATCCAGAACCAGATCTGGACCCAGATCCAGACCCACACCCGGCACCATACCTGGACCCACCCATCCAGAACCACATCAGATCCAGAACCACATCTGGACCCAGATCCAGAACCATATCTGGACTCAGAACCATATCCAGAACCACACCCGGACCCAGCTCCAGCTCCACACATCCAGAACCACACCCAGACCCACAACTGGACCCACACATCCAGAACCTCACCTGGAACCACAGCAGACCCAGATCTGGACCCACACATCCAGAACCACATTTGGACCCACACATCCAGAACCATATCTGGACCCAGAACCATATCCAGCCCCACACATCCAGAACCACATCTGGACCCAGATCCAGCCCCACACATCCGGAACCACCCCCAGACCCACAACTGGACCCACACATCCAGAACCTCACCTGGAACCACACCAGAACCACACCCAGACCCAGATCTGGACCCACACATCCAGAACCTCACCTGAACCCAGATCCAGAACCATATCTGGACTCAGAACCATATCCAGCCCCACATATCCAGAACCACATCTGGACCCACATCCAGGCCCACACATCCGGAACCACATCTGGACCGAGATCCAGAATCACACCCAGAACCAAACCCGGACCCAGATCTAGCCCCACACATCCAGAACCACACCCAGACCCACAACTGGACCCACACCTCCAGAACCTCACCTGAACCCAGATCCAGAACCATATCTGGACTCAGAACCATATCCAGCCCCACATATCCAGAACCACACCCGGACCCAGATCCAGCCCCACACATCCGGAACCACCCCCAGACCCACAACTGGACCCACACATCCAGAACCACATCTGGACCCAGCTCCAGAACCACCCCCACTCACGCTGTCCCGGGGCGGTTCTGGTGCAGGTCCAGCCGTGGCTCCGGTTCCCGGTGCAGTCGAACCAGAGGTTCAGCTCCTGCCCGTCAGGCAGCACCCACCAGCCCTGCCCGAGCCACGGGGGGCACCCATGGGTGCTGTGGGGTGCTATGGGGTGCTATGGGGCACTTATAGGGTGCTATGGAGCATGGGGGGCACCAATGGGGCAGTTATGGGGTGCTATGGGGTGTTATGGGGCGCTATAGGGCAACTATGGGACAGCTATGGGGCAGGTTTAGGGTGCTATGGGGCTCTGTGGGGCAGTTATGGGGTGCTATGGGGCACTTATGGGGTGCTATGGAGCACGGGGGGCACCAATGGGGCTCTGTGGGGTGCTATGGGGCAGTTATGGGGTGCTATGGGGAAGTTATGGGGTGCTATGGGGCGTTATGGGGTGCTATGGGGGCTCTGTGGGGCAGTTATGGGGTGCTATAGGGCAGTTATGGGGTGCTATAGGGCAGTTATGGGGTGCTATGGGGTGTTATGGGGCGCTATAGGGCAACTATGGGACAGCTATGGGGCAGGTTTAGGGTGCTATGGGGCTCTGTGGGGCAGTTATGGGGTGCTATGGGGCAGCTATGGGGTGCTATGGGATGCTGTGGGGCACTTATGGGGTGCTATGGGGCGTTATGGGGTGCTATGAGATAGCTATGGGGCACTATGGGGTAGTTATGGGGTGCTATGGGGCTCTGTGGGGTGCTATGGGGTGCTATGGGGCAGTTATGGGGCACTATAGGGCACTTATGGGGTGCTATGGGGCTCTGTGGGGCAGCTGTGGGGTGCTATGGGGCACTGGGCAGCAGCTATGGGGCACTATAGGGCGGTTTTGGGGTGCTATGGGGTGCTATAGGGCACTTATGGGGTGCTATAGGGCAGCTATGGGGTGCTATGGGGTGGTTCTGGATGGTTCGGGGGGGGTTCTGGGGGGTTCTGGGTGGGTTCTGGTGGAGTCTGCGTGGGGTTTGGGTGGGTTCTGGGGGGTTCTGGGTGGTTCGAGGGGGTTCTGGGAGGGTTCTGGGTGGTTCGGGGGGGTTCTGGGGGGGTTCTGGGAGGTTCTGGAGGGTTCTAGGGGGGTTCTGGGAGGGTACTGGGTGGGTTCTGGGAGGGTTCTGAGGGGGTTCTGGGAGGTTCTGGGTGGTTCGAGGGGGTTCTGGGAGGTTCTGGATGGGCTCTGGGGGGTTCTTGGAGGTTCTGGGTGGTTCGAGGGGGTTCTGGGAGGGTCCTGGGGGGGTTCTGGGTGGTTCGGGGGGGTTCTGGGGAGGTTCTGGGGAGGTTCTGGGTGGTTCTGGTTCCCCGTGGGTCCCACCTTGGCCAGGAGGCTGCTGAGCACCAGGAGCAGCCCCAGGAGGTGCAGAGCAGAGAGAGCCCCGAGCAGAACCTGCCCCATGGCCTGGGGGAACAGAACCGGGGCAGAACCCACCCAGAACCCACCCAGAACCGGGCCAGAACCCACCCATACCAACCAAACCCATAACCAACCCATAACTGACCCATAACTGGGTCATAACCAACCCATAACCCCCCCAAACCCCCCCTAACCAACCCCTAACCAACCCCTAACCAACCCAACCCCCCCAGAACCAACCATTTC